>VZTZ01042582.1:619840-640920 GCA_013400955.1 Drymodes brunneopygia | reverse complement strand
CCCCCCCCACTGCTAGAAAATCTCCCTCTTTTGGCTGCATGAGCTTTGAATTATATAAGATAGAAATAAGACTGCATTTAAGGAGAAGTCAATGAAGAAGAAACTCTGAAAGTTTAAAGCTCATTCTTAATCCTTGGCCAAACATCCGTGTTTCTTCCTGTGTACCTCACCTCAACAAACACTTTCTGTATTATGAGGCTTGTTTGTGAATTGCTCCCTGCATTTTAGCTGGACAACTAACGACAGCAAAACAACTGAAAGTGTTTCATATTTATGTTGGAAGATTAACATAACTCATTTCAACTCCATTGAATGGACACATTTTACTCAGGAGAGAAATATGAAAAAAAAACCCAACAAAACCCACAAATGCAGAGGGAAAAGGGACATCAACTCTTAAAAATATTTCCTGGTATTACCATTTGTATGGCATAAACAAACAGGCAGAGTGCATACATATGGGCCCCAGTCCTGTAATTTGGATGACAAGGGAGATCCTTTTGCCTAGGCAGTGCAAAACTAATTTCACCACACTGGCACATAATGCAATGTGATTGCTCCCTCAGTTTTATATTACAAGGTCACTGGAGCAAAAATTTTTGTGGTTTGTACAGTACCAAGCACTCCAAGAAAACTTATTATATAATGATGCTATATTTAGTATAAATAAACCCATACCTACTATATAACATGGAGGAAAATATTTTGTCTGACGTAGAGAATCTGCACAAACATAAAGGACAGTCTGCAGAAAAACAGCTTTTGATTGAGAAATTCTGCTCATTTCTTATAATCCAAATTTGACTTTTATTCCATGACAACTCACAAACATTTGGAACCTTTAAGCTGAAGTATTTCCATACATGGATTAGTTTTCTGCACAGGCATCAAAGACCTGGGTCCAGAATCCAACCTTTACCAACTCTGACAAACAGAATGTTACAGTCTGGCTAAACCATGCAATATTGCAACCCTATTAATGCTAAATCATTAATCACTTCAATAAGCAAGAGACCTTGTCTTTCCTTGGCTCTTCCAATGAACAGCAATCACCCAGACCTGAGATGCTTGGTTCAGTCTTTCCCAACACAGAACTGGCATGAAATTTAAAAAAAATAAAATATAGCAAATATTGAAGTTCCTTCTACTTCAGTTCTGAACAAATCTACTCAGTATCACACAAAATAAGCTCTTTTTATTAAAAATACTTTGAAAATAATTACAGAAATTCTGTCAACATGTTTATTTACCAAAGCACAAGCCTATAAAAGTGATGGGTGTTCCCATAACCTCCTCAATAATAAAAGCTCATGTTTTCCTTTTAGAAAGCTATGCAACAACAGCAAACACTGCTTTAAATTCTACTTTTTCCACTCCAAGCAGAGAGTTTTATCCAACAATAACAACTGGGCTCTCTTCCTTCAGCACCTGTATTTTCTGAGGAGCCAGTAAAACATGGATGAGTTCAGCTTCATGGATGAGGTTTAATGGAATCTCAGCCTCAACTGTTGTGCCTTTAGAACCAAAATATTTCCTTTTTAATTTTGTCTCATATGCTTAATACCAGCACAGTTACATCCCCCAAAGTTTTATTGGGCATATAGAGCACCAGGCAGCAAAGAACACGACGCACTGTGATCCAGACTTTAGGACTGTAGCTGAAATTGCTCACTCATAATTACAGAAGTACCTGGAAACTTCATCTGGCTGCTCTTTTTCAGCTTCATTTTACCCCAAGTAAACCCAGAAAAATTCATTTTGAAATACCTTTTCATGTCACTGCTTAGATACTTCATTTGTTCAGTAAAAGTAGTTTAAAATGGTGACCATATTAATAAAAAAACTGATGAGACATGAGACGTAAAAGGTCAAAGTGAATATTATGAAAAGGTAACAAATTATGGCAATCTTGATTTGGAAAAGCAAAGGCTGCCCTGAAATCACTGCAACCAAACTGCTGAGGTTCTAAGCAGGCACACACTTTTTGAACTGTGTCCTCCATCCCCATTCCACAGTTTCACCTGAACTGCGCTTCACGTGATGAAATCCTACTTCATACCACAACCAGGAGACCCAGGTCAGGAGCTGGGATTTACTCTCCCAACAAAGAGCATTCAAGGGAATGCTGAACTGGGTATTTACAGAATCTCTTCCCAAAGCACAGCACAAAGCAGCTCTTTGCAGGAGACCCGTCCACGAGCACAGCGCCAGTGTCCGTTTGAAGGCATCACCCATATCAATGGAGTAATGAGAGTCAAATCCCATGTAATTTACACATTAAAAGGAGAGAGCAATGCATGAAAAAATCAGTTTGGCTAATGAAAAAATCAGTTTGTCTAATGAAATTAAAGTCCCTAATCAAATATTGGCAGGAAAGATATTTAGAAACTCTCCTAATGTCATCCAGCTAATTCCCCCCTATTCTAACTAGAAGGGAAAGCAGTTGACTTTTATTCCCTGCTGAAGCTCCCACCCTCAAATCACCAGAAAGACCCTGTTCTGAAGAGTATAATTAAGGCAGATTAGGGCAGATTTAGCTGTCAGCTATACCAGTACAGCACAGGTAATTCCTTTTCCTTCAGAGGTTGCATGGCAGCTCCAGGTAGGTAATGTATCTACTGGAGAGGATTTCCTTGCACACACTCTTCTTTGAAAAGTATTTTTTCCTGGCCTGATGAGTCAACCCATAGCAAAACAGATATTGACAACGGCCCAAGTACAGGGGAACCTGTGCTCCCTCTACTAGGTTAACTTGCACTTTTAGCTTCCAGCTTTTGAAGTCCAGAAGACTTTTAAGGAGCTAGGCAATTAAAGTACTAATTCATAGAAAGGAAAAAAAAAAAAGAAAACTACCAAAAGATCCACCTCCACCAAAAAAGTTTTGGAATTAGTATGCGCTATAAAGCATGACTTTTCCCATCATCCACCAGTCTCTACTAGAGGGACCCTCTACTCCCTCTTCACCTTCTTGATGCCTCATCCATCTGCCTCTCCTGGTTTTGTTCTTCTTCCCCTCCCACTTTCTGCCATTCTCCTTGGTAATATCACCTTGGTGTCTCTTCATCCCATCGCCATCCCCCAGCCACTCCTTTGTGCTCCCCCTGACTCTGCCACCATCCCACACCACGCACCTCTCACACAATCATCCCACCTTTCAAGAAGATTTGTATGAATATTCCGAAAACATGAGAGAAAGAGGTCAAATAAAAGAATAAATAAAGAATTACCATTGACTCTCATAGCTGGCACCATCTTGCTGGGCTTTATTTAGTTTTGATGATGGCCTTTTATTGGGTTTTTTTGTGGTAACACTTTATTTTAAGTATCTTATTATGAATTCATTTAGTATCGATTGCAGCGGCTCTGATCATAAAGAATTCATTTGGCATGCCATGAATGTCATCTGCATTCATATTAAAAACTTGTTTTCATTCAAGATTTATATGAGATTTTTTTTTTGCTTTTGTTATTTCATACACCTCATAGTTTGGAGGCCCAGTCTTGGCACTTTTACCAGAGTTTCTCCATTTTTACACTTTTTTAAAGAGGAACTAGAAGCTTTTTTTAGTTCTTTAAGCTTTTGGGATTATAGTTTAAAAAGAGCCTTCCCACAGTGCCTAAGGTTCCCAGATCCCATGCATTTATTGCACTAACTAGACTAAGCAAGTTTTCATGCCTATTCAATGATGCTGCAACAAGCCAAGGGAATTTAAAACCTGCAGTTCTCCCTGGCCCAACAAAAAGCCTTGTGCCTTGAGTGAGAGCTGGCAACCACAGAAGGGGATTACCTGTGACTTCAAACCCTCTGCAGATATGTCAAAATACGCTCTGAGCAAATTGAGCCCTGACTAAAAGCAGGTATGTGCTTTGGATGCTATGTCTCATTGCATCTGTTACAGGCAACGTGTCAGCCACGTCTCCATCCGGCTGCTCCTGACTGTGATGCAACATGACACAGTTTGATAACAAAAGGATGTAATACACCATAATGACTCCAGGCAGGCAGTTGTAATGCGAGGGGATGTGCTGCCATGCAGTAGCAGGTGACATACCTCTTCAATCAGTCATGGACTAATCGGCAAAGCCTCCAGTTTGGGCTCATTTTGGAAAAAATCCTAAAGTCTTGACGATTATTTTCATCCGAACGTTTCAATATTGCTTCCTGCTGTGCTCACCCTGGCTTCCCTTTGCTGTGGCTGATTTTCCAGGTAGCAGCTGAAGCTATACCAAAAAAATAACCAACCCAAAACCCAATAAATGCCTTGCATCCAGGCTAGGCACAAGCAGAGATTCTTTGCTAGGCACTATGCATGCATTCACCCTTAAAAATTAACAAAGAGAATTCTGCAAAGGTAAGAAGCGATTCTTTATTTGTGCTATGGAAAGCAATAATGGAGATTTACAGTTCTTCAATAGAGCAAAGGGTTTCCCAGAATGCTGGCTAACTGAACCACTCTGTACTGTATTGATGTGCCAGCTCACTGAAAACACCAGTTTATTAATAAATAGCTTGACTGAAGAGTCAGACGTAGAGGAAGCCTGCAGAAAGACACTGTCTCTACAAAAAACAGGGAAGCGTGGGGGGAAAAAAGAGAAAAAGCACAGTTACTGTATGGGGCTGAAGAAATATGATCAGGAGATTAACTTTAGGAATGGGCAGAGAAACTGAAGCGCCTGGGGGAAACGCGGAAGAGCACAGGGAGATCCATGGGAGGTCTGCGCCTGCAAAACGTTTCCCCTCCTGTTTCTGATTTGCTTAGCTTGAACTGTCCCACCATTTAATTAATTTCTTTTGTAAAGAATGTCACACATGCAGAAATCTACTCCTAAAAAGTCCCAAAACACGTAAAACGCCAGACCCAGGTTGCGTTGCAAGCAGTGTTGAGAGAAAGTGAGCCCAAGGGCCACTGGTAAGGGTGAGCCTCACTTGTACCTTTGTGAGCTTTGCTGCTCCCATGTCCCCAGAGCATCCTCTGGGCATCACCCCTCCCACCCAGACACACACTGGAGAGGCTTCTCCTGTACAGAAACCAGCAGATTTTGGGGTAAAGCCACCCTCCCTTGCAGCCTGCTACCATTTTGCCAATGGACTTTCATTTGCTTCTGCCTCAGCTGCTGGTACTTAGATTCCATTGTTCAGTGGGACTCTGAGCTAAGTGAGAGGACTATCAGGGGAAAACATCCCTCCCATCTTCCCTTTCAACTTCAGGCAGTGTGGGGAGGGGTATCAATGTGTAGCAGATGTGCTGAGACCACAGTGATCTCTTCCTCATGATTACAGTTGGTTATACCTGGGGATGCTCAATTTAATTCAGGCACAAATGTGCAAAGGAGAGTGGTGCTAAAGTAGAATAAGTGGTACTAAAGGCTTTGTTCTGTGCTCAGTAATGCAGTGCTTTATTTCAGCAGACCTGGCTCACACATAAAGAAAAGAGGCACAGTTTGATACATGCCTTCTCCGATGAGCACTGCTAAGTAAGTGTGTTTGTTCTCAGTGCTGTTGTCATAAATATCATGAAATTTCTTATTTGAAGTTGGGAACTAATGATTCTTTCTCCTTAATGTGCCACAGTGACTCTGCACCCTATTGTTTTCCACCATTTGAGAATGCCCAAGGATGTCATTATAACTTCATGTATCAATATTAAACCTTCACAAGCAGCAGACTAAATGAGCAGTTATCTTTGTTTCTGAAAATAGTGTACTTTTTAAAAATCTTTTTTAAACTTCATTTATCAGTAACTAGGTGTAGTCAATTGCTCTCCAGTATTGATCACAATATCTATAGCAGTCACAGAGTACCTTTGCTCAAGGTCACTGTAAGGTCGAGTTATGATCAATATGAATTGACTGTCTGCAAATAAATTTAAGTAGCTGACATAACTGAAAGGAGTAACTATTTAAAGTTAAGGTGGACCATGGGTCCCTGGTTTAGAAAGGCTCAGAGACCATATGAGCACAGCAGTGGCACAAGTCATCTGAACATGCACCATCAGTTCAACTGATTTTCCTGCAATTAGAGGTGCATAACTACGGATCTAATCCTGAATGTGCTTATTCTTGGGAATTAAAAAGAAAAACCACAGTCCTCATTCTTAGTCTGCAATGAACTGACTCACTTGGGATCAGACTCACTGCCTTGAAAGTAAATAAGTTAATACTGAAACAATATATGAAGGGTCTCTATTGCTGTGCTCCATTTCCCATAGGCTTTTTGTATTCTGCCTGTAGAAAATCCAAAGAAGGGCAAACTTTCCCAGCATCAATATCTACACCTTGTCCTTCAATACATATTTAGACATCCATGTCTGTGGACAACCATATTAAAATACTTTACATTGAAACCAATAATCTAAAACATTTTTTTCTTTTTTTGATTAATCAGTAGATTTCCATAGTCCTTTCTGGTGTTTTAGAGAAAATCTACCTGAGGATTTTAGAACCTCTCAGACAAAAAACCTCAACAAAGACTCCAAAAAAACCACTGAGTAGAATGAGTACATCTAAACCTCAATGGGCTCACACGACATTATCCAAGGGAAAGATGTCCCAGGTGAGACAGGTTCTGGGAGAAGACCTGTGATCAGGTCGCTGGCCACTGGATGTCACTGCTGCCTACCCAAAGGTAGCCCACAAAACACTTGTGTGACTGCAAAAATTGTGGCTGTAGGAAGCAGTTTTGCTGGAACCATTCCACATAGTTAGGCAATTTCTAATTTCAGAAAAATAGGCTCATAAAGCTCAAGAAGGCAATACCCAACTTCAAGAGTAATTAGTTTCATTTGTTTGCTTCAGCTCGAGCTGAATGAGAAACACTAATAAAGAGTAAGTTTGGGGGTCGCGAGCAGTTACAGAAAGTTGCAACCATTGTGTTTTTACAAGGGATATCAACAGAGGTACTGCCTCCCAATCTCCTTCAAAAGAACAAAATCAAACATTCACCTTGGAAGATTTTTCCTATTCCTATCAGCGGAAAGAGCATATCAGTTTAGTTTGCCTAAAGAAGGTACCACCACTTCTCCTGACCATTGCAACCAGCTACACACCGTGAGCTTCACTGTGTCAAAAATAATCTGCCCAACACCAAGGAAAGATCTGGCTGACATCTGAAAAAAACCAAACTGAAATGATTTTCTATATTTAGACTGTAGAGCCTACATTATTATTGTTGTTATTAATTGAAGCCATTCATCTGGGTTCGTCACATTAGTGGAGCGGCTCTACGGGTGGGATTTATGTGACCAAATGCAGATGTCTATCTTGCAGACATCTGAGCTGGGCTCTTCTCACAGTCAGGCTAGAAAAGGAGATGCCATTAATGTGGGATTAACCTCATCCTAAACTAGATATAAAACCAGGCCAGATGAAATGCGTTTTGAAGGATCTATTTCTCCCTGTTGGTTTAAAGGAAGGCCAAATGAGCTCTGATGTAGATTTCTGAAGGCAGGTGAACTCCTTCTCTGACTGAGCTAAAAGAAAGCTGCTAAGGAAGAGAAAAATAGGATGTTCCAGGTGTTCAGAGAAGGAGGTTCAGAGCTCTGTATTAATTCATGCCTCCAGAAAGATGCTTTGAGTCTTTCCATGGAATACTCTAGAAGAGGGAGCTCAGACCTCAGGGATATCAATAGTGTGAGGCTTCCCAAGAGAGCTGAGCCCCTATAGACTGTTCTTGCTAGAGGTCTAACTCAGCTCCTAGTCCCTGCTGTTTGCTTCCAACCCTCCTTGCTGGGTTGCTTTTCTCAGAGCTGTTCATGCTGAGCCAGACCACCAAGGGGTTGGATGCAGACCAGACCTCATGCAGGAGAGAACATGGGAATGCACAGCCAAAGCAGGCAGGGCACCAGGACCAACTTTTCCTGCCAGTTGTGAGCCACCAAACCAGATCAGCCATCTCACAAGACTACAGGGATGCAGAGCAGGCATCATGCTGGGGGGAGAGACCACCCAGGCTGGGCAGATCTCTCTTAGGATTCCCAGTATGCCAATACTTCATCAAACCCCACTCCAAGACTTCAGATGTATCATAAATTTGAGTCCCAGCTGCACTTCAGGCTTCACTGACACCTCAAGATGGATTTTATGGTTGATGAAAGTGATGCTGTGCTAGAAGTCACACGAGATAACCTAAATCCTTCCCTATCCTTGCAAAAACTATTTCCCTTCACAGAGGGCAATTCTGTGTGCACATCCCTACACAATTCCCATGCAGTCTCTCCTTCCTTTATCCACCTCCCCATTTTGACCCCACATAAACAGGAACTTTTCCAGCCTGCTTTGAGACATACATTAAATGATACTCAGTGAGCGCCCAGAAGAAATTTGCCTGTTTTGGGAGCCAAACAGACATTACCCCAGCCAGTTTTTGAAGCATCAAAGCCATGTGCTCCAGCTCAGATGCCATAACTGCAGGAATTACATGGATGCCTTCCATACCTTTGGCCTCACCTCTTTACAGTGAACAACAAAAGCATCTGAAATAAACACCACAAAGGAAGTACACGTGAAAGGCCTCTGTCAAGTCACTTTGCAAAGCATTGCCAGTCCAGCCTTCTGGGACAAGTCATCTTTAACTGAGATATTAGAGGCCTCTCCTAATAAAAAGATACATCACCCATTAGCTCATATATATAACCCAAATGACATCCTCACAAGTGCAGCAGTCTTGGGGCCCAAACCATTCAAGAAGCAATTACAAAATCAATAACACATGCTGCAGTGATTACATTTGATTAGAGACAGCGTGGAAAAAAATAAGAGCAATATTCACCCACACCCCATCCTTAAAACAATAATTCTTTATTGTGATGGTTCTGGTATATAAGAAAGTTTCCTCTTTATACAGAAGGAAATCAGGCTGCTGTATTACTAGCAAGGCACACAAATCAAGACTTTTGAGCACTAAATTTAAGGAAAGAGTGAAGCTGTATCCATATAAAATGAGGCCTTCTCCCCTTCATTGCTGGGCCAAAAGCCCACATCCCTTGACATTTTGGATGCAGAACCACATGTTATGGTTTGGGCCCATCCCTCAACACCAACTTATCTGTTTATATTACGTACACCCACCAAAAAAACATTAGATTTTAAATCATCTATTGATGATTGACTGCTTTTTGCAAATATTCTTACTGCAAGTTGACAAACGACTTAATATAATAAATGTAACTCAACAGACTATGGCTTACTCCAAGGGAAAATTATAATAAAATTACCAGTATGTTTGGGATTTGACAGGGCCTCCACAGGCCAAGCCAGGAAGCCAATACAGTAAAGCAAGGAAATGGGAGACAGAGAAATGGAAGGGATCCGAGTGGAAATCTGTTGGCGAGGCTTCTTGTGCCAGAATCTACTCCAAACCAGCACAGCCCCACGTGTGGTCCCCTCATCAGCACTCCTGATGTCTTGCAGCACGAAGCACCCTTTCACTTGCTCTTTTGGGGACCTGCATGCTCATTTCCACGTACAGCTGGACTTTTTGGTCCTGAAGAGCAAGCCAAGTTCCCATCTCCTGCCATTTCTCCTGGATGTGCAGGATGTATAATTGACATCATGCTCAAAAACTCCATCTGACTGCAACATCGCGATGAGTTAGGGCTTTCTAACTATGAAAAACAAATAAAACCCATTGAAAATGAATATATTACAGCTCAAGGTGACAGAGGTGCCACAGGAGGCTGAGAAAAGAGCCAAGTGCTGCTCTGCATGGAAAGGGCTGGTCGGTTCCAGAAGGTCCTGACCCCAAGTCTGAGCCAGGAGGCTCCTGGTATGACCCACAGGGACAGCGTAGCCATGGGATGTGGGAGAGAAACTGAACACAAGGCTTTGCTTTCCCAGCCTAAAGCCTTAGCAGGTAAACTCTGCTGCCTGTCCAAAATGTATCTTTTAAAGATAAAAATTAAGCAGCTTGTTATGCAGCCGCTATTCAAGCAAACCCCTCATGCTCAAATATTTAAAAGAGTCCTTTTGTTTGTTTTTCCTCTCTCCAGTGGGCTGTTTGCTTGAGTCAAGACTGCCAGATTTGGTCCCATGGAACATGATCTAAATAAACTGCAGGAAGTGAACGGGGGGAAAAAAAAATCTTGTATTGTTCCCTCATTGCTTGAATTGCCTGAACTGCATTCAGGTAGCCTGACCTCTGCAAACATCTGTTAACATGCACGGGGCTCGCCTCCCTCCAGTTTGCAAAACGCAAACCTGATATTAAAAGCATAAATATTTCCTCCCTTCTGCAAGTAAGTTTCCACCTTAAATAAATTAAATTGTGTTGTGGCAGTGGCTAAGGTGGTCAATGCAATTAAATTCAAAACCTGAATGTATTGAACTTTCTGCAATTATACATGGGTCATCTCTGGACAATATGTTGGCCATCTGGTAGCATCTGTGCTGTTCCCACTAATAGAGTTCCTGCTGTGGCTCCAGGCCATGACAGGCAGCACTAAGCAGGTCACATGTTGTGTCTTTCAGCCATATTTAGGTCACAGTTTTGGGGGATGCAGGAATAATCTCATTGCACAAAGGCAATGAAAATGAATAACCCCTCTCAGGTATTTTGAGCATTACAAAAAGTTAAAGGAATAGTTTTCAGGATTTTATCTGCTCCTTAGCCCCGGGATTAAGAGCAAATAAGTCAAGACAACTATTGCATTTAAAACTGCAAAGCTAACCCAGATATCTCTTCTCTTATCTCTTTAATAAGGCTCTCACAAACATAAGAACAGTTTGTTGGCCTGCAAGAATAAGGTACTGAAAATATAATCTCTTTTGTTTGTTTGTTTTTTAAGAAATACCTGGTGATTCCTTTTTGTGTTCTGTTTTGGTCACGGAGAGATGGCCCTGAATAATCCTGCTCAATAATGCCTGCTGCACAAAAATGGCCCCCCAAATTCTAGGTAGGCCCAAGGGGGAGAGAGAAAGGAAGGGAGAAATGTCAATAATTTTGCAATAAATCTGCTAAAACTGAACTGCTTTCATGCGATGTTTTTTGCTACAAACCATTTTAGCAGGCAGAGTAATAAAGAATTAGTCTGGTTGTCTGAAAGAGCAATGGTTTTCAAACAAGGAAAAAGGCTTCCAACAATGTCTGTATCACACCTGTGAAGTTTAATTGCTTTAAGAGATGTACACGCAGTTGTGTGCACCAAAGATGGTATTTTAAAATAATGTACTACTGATGTATCTGCTGCGAAATTAATTTAATATGGATTTAAAAAAAAACAATGTGCTCTGTCTCTTGACCAACATAAGCAATTTCAGTTTGACATCAATTAGTGAGTAGCTTTTACTCTTATAGACATATTTATAATGGAAAGGAGTGCATTTAGGCTTTAAGGTCCTGCCAACTAATCAATTTGATGAACTAATTGATAATAAATGTTAATTGACAACTAACAGCAGTCAATTAATTGCATTTCAAATGCAGCTCCAGGAAGCTGAGTTGAACATTATTCTACCTCAAGCTACTCAAATAATAGCTCAGCAATGACTTTGCAACAGGCTTCAAAGGTCAACGTGGGCTACTTTCCTATTTGTCATAAGATCTGGGAACATGTGTTCATAAAAAGCAGTGACCTGTGCACATGCCTGCTTTGCACTGTAATTCCAATATGATGGCTGCTCACAACACTTATCAACACCCCATTCATAAAGCTGAGCTGTGCTGCAGCTGCATCAGCACTTTCTCCATAAAAACCTGGGTTCAGACCTAAATTTCTCCTGGGGTGACACATAGGACTCAGATCTTCCAGTCAGAAGGGACATTTTTTTGGTTAAAGCTGATACTAATCAAGGGGGTTTGTGTGTAGGGTGAAGAAGGGGAGTTCCTTTATCTTGTCTGGGTTTCATTTCCTTGAAATATTCCCTGTTCTTAAAATATTTCCTTGAAATATCCCAGTTCTTTTGAACTAATTTCTTTCAGGGAAACATTTTGGCTTTTTAGCAGCAATAAAAAAGAAAGACAGAGCATAAATTAGATAACGGTGTGCACAGGTAGGATGATTTCTGGTATTTTCAACCTAAACACATTTTAAGAAACTGATAACTGATGTGGGAAAGTGACCAATTTCGTGGTCTCCTTTCATATTTTACCTAGATTTTGGAGGCTCCTAGGTGGACAAGCCAAGCACATATATGCAGTGAAAAATCAATGCAGGATTTGACACAACACAGATATTGCAATTATTTAATATTTGCCCATGCTTGCTTTGCAGCCTTGCCTGACTTGCACCTTGCCTCTCCCCACCTGCACAGCTGTGCAACACATCTCAGACTCTTTAATTTTCTTTGAAACATCATCTGCTCCCTCACCTTGAACTGCCATGGCTCGGGCAGTGTTTCAGAAACCCATCTCTCTTCACATAATACTTTATCACAAGTTCCCCCCTTCCAAGAGCAGGCTACTGGAAGAGATAGCACCCGTCAGGCTCACAGAGCCCCTAACCTCTGTCTGCACCCCTGGACTTTGCCAATCAGCTTTTTAACCCAAACCATGGTGCCTCCCTAGTTGAGGGATAAGTAGTTACATCTAAATTGCCTGGAGCCCTTTCAAAACTGAGCCAGAGCGAAAAAAAAACCCAGCAAGATTCATGCATTTTTCCAGGATAGACCCCTGAATGTTACAATACCCCTTATCTCTCCCGAATTATAGTCTGCTGGCTCTGCTCAGGATCAGCTGCATCTTGTCTCTAATCCAGCAGCGAGATGAGACCAAGAGGGGCAGGGGGGAACCGGCGGCTTCGGTGACAGTCAGGCTCTTACAACTCCCAACTCCACTTGATGAGTTGCAGGTATTACTCCACTGATTAGTATCTGAGAGAAATAAATATCTAGGTGAAGAGCAGCTGGCCTTAGCTCACAGTTAGATAAGAAAGAAATGGCAAGAACGGGAAAACTGGCAGGAGCAATAATTTCATTTTTACTGAGTACTGCTCGTTTAAGGGTGCACACAAAGGTACATGGTCTTGCATCCAAGCTGGCTTATGGACTGGAGCTGGCTAAATTAGCCAGATATGGTGCAGGTTTCAGTCCTCAGGGCAGATTGAACTTCTTATTCCTGCACTTGATGCATGTGTCAAAATTTATCCTTTCTTCCATTGAAAGGCTACCACAATAACAATACCTTTGAGGGCTTCAGGGAAGCTCCTAGGAGCTCTTCTCCAGCACCAGGACATCCCAAACACCCTACTGATAACCACCCCTGTGCTCTGCACACCCACCCCAGCCCAGCTCAGCACTTGGGTCCCAGATCCAGCCCTGTGGGCACCGCCTGCTCTCCACAGCCCCTGGGAGCAGCTGCACCCAGGCAGCTCAACTGCACTGAGTCTGTTCCTGAGAGGTGAAGACACCTTCATGGAAAACCTCCAGCTGTGGAGATCTGCCTCTATAACAAGTTTTCCTGATTTTAAGAAAGATTTCCTTGTTCAGATTTATCTCTCCTGAAAACAGAAGAAAATAAAATTGTTTTTTCAGGCTGGAAGATCATACCTTTTAAAAAAAAAGAAAATCCATATCTGCAAAACAAGAGGCAGTACAAGAAGGTTTAATCCCTTCTGTGGAGCCCTAACTTTTCCTGAGGAATTGCACAACCCTTCACACTACAGCAGTGAGCACAGCAGAAACCGAAGCCCTACGCTAGTGCTACCTTCCTTCCAAACTGTGACCTGCCAGTAATTTTCCTTCCCTAAAATTTCCCTCCTGTCATGACAGATAAAGTGGCAGGGTCTACCATCCCTAATCGCTGGCCCCAGCTCCTGCTGAATTCCAATACCATGCACAGTTTAGTTATGGACTTTAGGCTGGAATTCATAGCCAAACCATGCAGGAGATTTAATTCAATAGTGGCTGGGGTCACAGGAAGAGGGTGCCAAGAGTAGCAGACCCTGTAGCAAGATATCCTGAGAAAGACAGTCACTGGAGGCAGAGAATGTACCGGATGGTTTTGTGGGAGCTTACAGGAACAGCAGGAGGACAATAATCAAAGCCCTCTAGGAAAGTTAATGCTTTAGAAAGGAAAACAGTGAAGGCTGGAGGATCTTGGTTTAAGATGTGTGTTCTTAAATTCCAATCTCTCCACCTGAAAACAAAAAATCGGACAGAACTGGCTCATGTTGGAGAAATGGGGATAAACTGCACAGAATCATCTTGCCTCCAAACTTATTAGCTCTTACTAGAACTGAATAAAAAAAAAAAAAGCAGCTTCATAAAAGGTTGCATGATATTTCTATGATATTTTTGTGCTGGGAGATGCTAAACAAACCAAGTCCAATTGATACAGGTGACTCTTTAGAAGAGCAGAAAACTGTGTTTGGGGAAAATCCAGGATGAAAACATAATCCAGTGAAGTGCCCTTCAATACCTTTTTCACAGCGATTTGCCCGACTTTACAAGGATAGCAAGGAGGGCTGGGAGGGACTGGCTTCTGGGCTGAAGGGTGTTTGTGCACAAAAGCAGATCATTGAGGGTGGCTCAGGAATGAAACTACCATGGCTTGCAGGTACTTGCAGTGTGTGCTCATTGCTCTGCACAGAAAGGTTTTCAATGGAGCTTTTTAAGCATTTGCTGTAATGTCGGAAGTCATTTATTTTATACCATGACACAGACCCTGCATTAAAACTATCACTGCCAGGAGTCCCTGCGAATGTAACTATTTTTATGGACCAAATGTTGTGGGTCAATGTTTTAACACAGGCTTGTTGTACAGTATATTGCTCAGTAAAGTGTCCCTCCACTGCAGGCATTTAATAGTCTGTCTGTTGCGGAGCCCATTACCACAATTCTGTGCTCTTTCCCGGGTTTATTAAAGCGCAGAGAGTCAGAGATGCCCGTGGGTGGCACAGGGCTCAGAAACTTTTCTAAAGTGACCTGCAAATCCTCCAGGTTTAGGGTAAAGAGTCCCAGCCCACGACATTCACCACACCAAGCGGCTGCGATTGCACAGGACCCCCTCTCAGGGCAAAACAGCAAAAACTTCCCCGATTTTTTTTTCTTTTTTTTTTTTTTTTACATAACGCTGGGGCCACTGTCCTAGATTTCCCTGGCAAGCAGTCAAAAGAAGGTTATTCCCCCGTGCTGGGTAAAGCCTCCCACCCCAGCATTGGGACAATGCTACTCGAGAGGTCCTGTCCCCAACCCGAGGCTTCCAGCCAGGCGTTCATTTTTGGCGAGCTGCCAGAGGAGGGTGCTCTGTTGTTAGATGAAGACCCTCCAAATTGGAGAGGCAGACAGAAAAGAGGAGCAGGAATCCTCTCTACCTTACATCTCCCTTCAGGGAAGAGACACTCTGATGCCTGGTTTTTTTTTTCCTTTCCTCCCCCTCCTTTTTTTGTCTCATTCTGTCACTCTCTGGTTCTTTTACAATAGCAACAACAATGATCTTGTCTAAATGATTTCACAGGCTATTATTCAGGCACTCAACTTTTAACATTTCAATTTTGTCATTTTGTTGCTACACAAAAGGTGCACTTCTCCAGTATAATGTTCTGAGAATTATGTCAATGAGCAGTAATGGCTTTTAACATTAACTTGATCATTAACAACTACATTATCTGTGGCATAATCAGCACCTCAGTCTATTGTGTCATATTACTGTACAGATTTTGGAAATGAAGGCCCAGTCTAAGCAAAAGTTCCCTGCATTCAGCTGTGATTTTTCTTTTAACTGAAATGCTTTTAAAACACTTAATATTTTTTTGTGAATACTTTAAAACAGGGTTTATGTCAGTTTGTTTTACCTATGAAAATGGGGGATAATTTTTTAAAAATTGTTTTAAGAGCATTCAGGTTGGGATTTGAACTAGGTCAACTAGATAAGTTTACCTAAACCAGCATAAGCTGCAGACCAATTCCAGAAGAAGTATCTACTTTGAAAGTTGCTCATATCCAAAGCCTGCTCCATTTTTACATCAGTTTTACTCAATCTGTTCCATAAATTTACCAACAGAAGCTCTGCAGATGTTAACACTGTTATTGCTAGACAGAGGGTTGCCAATTTTAATTTGCCCTTGCCAAGGAGTCAAAGGTAACTCAAGAGTTTCTAGTTCATTTTCCACATTTCTTAAATAAAACTGCCCTGTGATTCACCTCCACACATCCTTCTTGTTTGTAACAAATCCTACAGCCCATGGTCTTTTGTTCATAAATTCTTGTTCTTGGGCACAACCTTTCCTGGGAGAGAAGGATCAGCATCCCTAACTCCTCTTACATACTAAGAACCAGTGGTTTAACTGTTGGGAAAGCCTTAATCACTCCAGATGGAATAAATCTATTGATTTTAATTGAGCTATGCTGATTTACTCCAATCAAGCACCTGCCCAACTCCCTGCACTTCTCCAGAGTCTCCCATTAGGATCTTGGACACGATGGTTGTGACCTCTCATAAATCAGGACGTGGCATGGCATCCCCCCACAACTGACACATCCCCCCTTCCTCCCAGATGGGAAAATAGCAAAGCCATGGGTAGGGAAACAACCATCAAAAGGTCACAAACAAGGCAGGGGCCAATCCAGAATCCAAAGTTAGCTCTCCTGGCTCTCACACGAGCACTTTGTCCCCCGGACCGTGTCTGTCCATGTGCTAAAGATGAAGAGCCACAGACTCATGGCCATTATGTGCTCTGCTGCTCACACACCTCATCAGCTTTTATGGCCCTGCTGGTCAGTGCTCCACCACCCAGTGGTCACACCAATGCTCTGGTGTCCGGGGGATGTTTCCATGCTATCCAGGTTTATAAATAAAAGGGAAGACAAATAGGAAAAAGATCCTAAAACGTGATGGAAGCTTCCTAAAGCACCAATAGCCATGGAGCCGGTATGGAGTCACACACTGAGGGATACTTTTTCAGGATGAGCAGGTGCTCCCACGTGGAAAAGGGAGTCCTGAAGTGAGAACAGCCATGCAGAAGGCACCCAGAGTGGGCAGAGAGTGGTTGAGTGCCCACCATGCCATAAAAAAAGCCCAAAGCAACTCCACTCTGCTGTGATGGCAGAGGACTCTTTATCTGCCATTTTCCACTTGGAATGTCCTGATACGTCCTCAATGCACCAAACAATGGGAACATCAGGTCACAGGCACTCCCAAAGACGGGGAAACCTGCAGCTTTGAAGAGGATGGGTGTTCTGTGGCTGCAGTGTGCCAGTCTAATGCAGCCAGGAGCTGAACAGCAATGAAAATAATCATTTAGCTCTATGTGTAAATAATTTCATTCTAGTAACAGTTACAATCGTAACAATAATGAAAACAATCACAGAGACTCAGAGAAGCATTAGAAAGATGCCACATTTAATTTACAGAGTTAGTTAAGCTAAGTCTTACATGAAAGAAATATTTTTAACATAATAATTAGATATTTGTTGGGAAATTCTTGCCTTATTCTTCAACCAGTTTTGCACCGTGGTTATTTTTAGATGTTGCTGTGGTTTCTAGTGTTCATAACACCTCTGGCTATGGGCTCAGAGATGTGCTTGGGCTGCTTGAGTGCTGCAGAACCAGCAGCAATGCCACTGCTCACCAGTGGGAGAGAGGGATATGGACACACTGCTGTATCCCCAGGGAGCAACAAGGAATTCAGGTCTAGGGCTGAAAAAGTTTTCTATAAAAACTGAAACCTCTGGGTATCTAGTGAGTGTGATCTAAGCAGAGTTCCTTGTGTTTTAGGACAACTTAAACGAAAAACTGAAAGAAGATAAAATAATTTTCAAAACTTTATGAACAAGCATGAGTAGGCATGAAGTCAGCTTTAAAGAAGATGGAGGCACATGGGTACCTGCACAGCTTTCCAGCTTGGAATGTCCCAGTTGTGCCACTAGAATGTGGCTGTACATCTCCACTCAGGAGAAGGCTTAGGCATATTAACATTTTAAGGCCATATGCCTGAGGTATTTCACCCTTAAAAGTGCATTCACTCCAGAAATAAAAGCTTTGTTTTGCACACTCACATTGTCATGTCTTTGTTGATAATTTTTTTTCAGTAATTTCATTATCACAAACCACAGGACTGTCAAATACCCCAGGACTAGGAGATCACAGCACAACAAGCAGCAGATGCCCATTTGGAGGTTTTAAATAACATTTATTCAGTTTTCAAATCCTACAACACAAACTACCTACAACTTATCCACAGAAAACCCCAACACAAAGCCTATAAAATGCACCACCATACTTTATTCACTGCTTCAACTAATTTTAGTCCAGGGACTATCGCAAGAAATGAGAAAGAAAACCTAAGAGGCTTCACACAAGCTGTTTGTGTTTAAGGACAGAAGTTTAAGCTCAAATACAACATAATTATGATGTCATTGAACACAGCACAAGCTGCAGGGACACTCTGTGTTTTCATCACAGCACTACTACTGCAGGCACATTTGAAACACTACAGCATCTTCATAATTATAACTGTTGTTGTTTCTGTGGTTTCGAAGATAATAGAACTTGTTCATAACATTTACACAATGCCAATGTGCTGCATGCAAAATACAGACTCAGTGTCACAGGCAAAAATATTCCCACCAAGATACCTACAGACCAGCAGGTTATGATTTAATATTATTGGGAGCAGGGAATAAAAATGCAACACCAGAGGTACAATGCCCAAATCCTTCCACCTAATCAGATAAACCAAGTTAGACTTGCCTGGTTAACTGAGGGACACATTCAGCTCTTGAGAAACGGCCAGTTCAAAGGCCATCGTGGCTTGCATGGTCACATCAACATTCCCCAACAGAGACCCAGCAGGAAAGATGAAAAAAAAACTCCAATAGCAAAGACAGCTGACAATGAGGGGGGAATAAAACCATTTACCAGTGCCCACACTCCCCACCTTCCTCCCAGCCCATCTGAGGTGTTATTGGTGTGGAGCCTCCTCACCCCACCGCAGGGAGCTCACAGCTGTGCCTCCCCCCAGGTGTTGCAGATGGGGTTTCCAGGAGGTCCTTCCAGCCAGGAATCACCTACAGCTGTTGTGCAGAAAAGGGGAGAGTGGATCTCACACAGTTAATGGATAAGTTCGCTCATCTTCACCACCTTGCTGTTCAGCTTCGCCCACAGAGGTGCAAAGAGAGGCAGATGTGGCATTTGGCAAGCTGTCAAGACACATCTTTCTTTTTAAAAGTAAGGTGCACTGCCCTGGCTGCTCTCAGCCCAGTCCTTCTGTCTGTAACAGCTCTGCTGTCAGCACTGAGGATGCCCTTTTCAAACATGGGCAAGGAGGAGTTTGGTGATACAGGGAGGAAACAGCCATTTTCTCCAAGAGCAACCCAAAATGGAGACCTGCACTTTCCACCTCACTCTAATATTGAGAGCTGCCCTCAGTCCTTGCAGACAATTCCTCATGGAGGTGTTCTTTCACCAGACTCCAGACAGGCCAAATTCACCTCCCTGGACTTACCAGCCATGGGTGCAGCCATCCTGCCACACAGAGGGTCTCATGCTCTACCTCTAATATGACACAGGGTGCAGATGCCACCACCCTGACATCAATCATAGGCACAACACGTAAACTTTCAGTTTTACCAGCAGTGTCATTTTTATTGTTTCATCCATCACACTGCACTCCTCACTCCGCAGGCAGTCTCTCCCCCTAAGTATTTCTTGGAGTTGTGGAGCCCGAGGACAGAATTGAAGCTTTGGAAGCATCATAAAGGTTATTCCCATTGACACCCACCACAATCTTATTGTCTCTCTAGCTAAATAGTGAGGGTCACTTGAAAACTTAATGGCGATGCTGCTACCACGAGTCTTGTGATGCCTGCACTTCCTGTCAGAAAAACACTCAAAGTGAATCTGAAATCAAAGTAGACAAAGCTAAAGTTCTGCTTATGAATGTCCCGCCCAGTCACGGCAGCGTTGTCTCCTTTGATTTCAAATTCACTTTGAAAATCTCCAAACAGGAAGCGCAGCTCAACCTTGGAAGCAGAAGATGCAAAGTGGGAACGCCACCCATTTACTCCTCACGTTGCTGGTGCTAACAGGTGGAGGATGCTTAAAAAAATCCATAATAAGCCCCCAATGCCAATTCCAAAAGGGAATTATCTACCCACATTCTCCTTTAGTGCTTGTGCTTCCCCGCATGGGCATACAGGGCTTTTTATTATTCCAGAAACCACTGAGCGCAAACGGAGCAGCTCATTCCAGCTGAACCGGGACTTTCTGCATGAACTGACATTCTGGAAAGTAGTTTCCTTCTTGGAGCTGAGATGGGATTTTTCTGGCTTAAGCAAAGTGGGAAATTGTCCACAGTCCTTAACTTCCACTCCTAGCATATTTTCGCTAAGTAATTTGCAAGCAAAACAGTCCAGAAAATGCTTGGTCAGAGCAACAAGTTTTTATAACCACTTTATTTGAAAGAGCAGAATATTTTTGGTAATGTAGCTGGAATGACAGCTCCCTAACTTTTCAATACACCATTTGCTGCTTTTGCACACATTTATATCTTTGGATCTAGAGACCAAACTGAGTAGCAACTGAACCATGAGTGGTTTGAATTCACAGTCAGGAGGCACGAACAACCTTCCTCTCTCCAGAGTATAGGGGACCCAATGGACCCACTGGAATGATAAGAGAGGACATTTTTCATGGGGGCTGAAGCTCCCAGAGCAAGCCAACTCCTGCCTTCACAGTGCTACTTCTTTCCTGATGACACTTAGCTGGGAGCTGGGAAGGGCAAAGCTGGCAGACTGGAAGATTGCCTAATGTGCTGTGACTGACATGTAATCGAATATTCAACCACTGGTCCTCATGTCGGTGGTAAAGTGAATATGACACCCTTCAGCTTAGTTGTGATCACGCCTCGTTCTTCTGCAAACAGTTTCACAAAGGTGCAGCCTGGCTCCTTGATGAGGCGGATGTGTGAGATGGGAGAGCAGTCACGGAGGTCACCTGCTGCTGGGAACGTGCCGAGGGCCTGCCAGGGACTGACCTTTAAATGCCGAGCGCATCCCCGCCGCACCCCCGCGCCTCGCGTGAGGTGGGACCGCCACACGATTTGCTTTCACAGCCACCATCACGCCCAATGACCTGGACCAGCCACCTGTTCAACATCAGAGGGGTCTTTATCTCTCAGAGCCTTTTTGGGTCTGTGAGTGCTGAGAAA
>VZTZ01042582.1:581547-619820 GCA_013400955.1 Drymodes brunneopygia | reverse complement strand
AGACATACACATACACAGACACACACATCAAAAAAAAAAGAACATTTGGGGGTGAGAAACCCCAAGGGAAGGAACTCAGATGTTCAGGTCAGGCCTTAGAAAAGGTATCAATTCTTCTTTCCACTTAGCACAGCCTGCTGCCTGCCCGGGCTCTTTGTCTCTGCCCTCTTCCCAGTACAGAAAGCATTTCCCTTTTAAATGACATCTGAGTGCTGACATGCTGGAGGCACCCATCCTGCATCATCTCTGGCAGATGGTGCAGCTGGCCACGATTTTCGGGATTGCTTAAATAAAACCACAGTGCCATATCAAGAAATGTAGAGAAAACGCTCAACAGTGCTTAAGATGTTTAAACATCACAAACTGTCTAAGACTTCAGCTCGCTGCACTGCGCATTTTTGGTGATGTAACTGTTCTTATTGATGGCAACAGTGAAATCTCCATCATGACTCATTTTATTTTCTTTCTGGGAGGCAGAGGCAAATCCTATGATATTCCTGCCCTGACTCAATATTAGATTATTTCACCTTGCTACGTTAGGAAGAAGTTTGGACAGCTGTAACAACAAAAGTCAAACGCTTGAGATTTTTGGAGAAGGGAGCTCCACTGCTGCTGGAATCAGATTTGGGATATCCTGATGCCATCAGAAAAGAAGCTGACCCACTCCCACAGTCCACAAAGCCAGAAGCACCTCTGCATGGCTTTCACAGACATCCAAGCAGTTTTAGTGCAAGCAGCGATGCTCAAGCCAACATAAATACTGTTTTTCCTTTTCCCCTATGGTTTTGCTTGCTTTGAGCTAATTAGCCTGATGGCCATTTCCCTGCCCCCTGGAGATACCATGTTTAGTGGTATATGTATTTTGGGAAAAAAGCCTTTTAAGTGAAAATTGTCATTGTTGTATCCAGGAGTCATGTAGTTCTTTTTAGCTCTACAATAAGTCTTCAGCTTTTCTGCTAGTGATTAAAATGAGGTGGGATAGTGGAAAATAGCAACTTTAGGAAATTTTTAGTCATAACTAAATAAAATCTGGTGTTGTGAAAGTGAAAAAAGGGATTTAATTCCAACTTAGAGGGACTCCTTTGAAAGTTTAAGCCCTGATAGATCCCAAAATACATGAGATAACCTTGCAGCATTTGTGAAGTTACCACAAGAGAGCCATTACTTATAAGGGTCAAAGGAGACCTCTCACATCTGCACTGCAGAAGGCTACTGAATTCAGTGATATCTGGGAATCTTCTTAAATTTTACTGCCTTCCCCAACAAGAGAGGCACTTGGGCCGACACTAATGTTCCTGAAACAAATGAAGGTGCCTTGGTTTCTTTCTCCAAACCCTCCTCAGCGTTATCTTGCCTCAGGAAAGAGTGCCTGTCACGGCAAAGCGGAGCAGCTTGCAAAGATATTCAGAAGGCTCAACACGAAGCCAATCCCTGAGAAGCTGGGATGAATTCCTGTGTAGTTGCAGGCAGGTATTTATTTACCGCGCATATTGACCGGCAAACCTCGCGACATTTCAGAGCACCATCACCCGGGGGCACCACCCCAGCATCTTCCTCACATTGCCTTCCCTGACAGCCCCCAAACTCATTGGGAAAGCAGCAGGGGAAGGGCAGGGAGTGCACTGCAGAGCTGCTCACACATCTCTCCATGAGGGCAGAGCCGTGAGCACGGGCAGCTGGCCGCCCTCCACAGGGACCCGCACGCGGCTCCACCACGCGCAGCCACCTCCGGCCACAGATGTCGGCTGTTACTGCTCAGGTCTCCCGTATCACTGGGCCACCTGTACAGCATATTTAACATACAGCAGCTATTCTGTTGCTGTTTGTGCTGAAATAATCTTGGCAGGAAGAGGCAGTTAAACCCGGGCATAATTTTTTACGCCGTGTGTAATGCAAAAATCACCTCTGTGGATGAGTAATATACTCTCGTTGCCTTCTTGGTGGAATATAGTGTTTCTTGTCCCATCAGAAATTGGCCAGAATTGGTATTTAATATCTGAATGTCTCCATTCCAGGCCCAGATTGCAATTCCTGAAAAAAGAAAAGGGAAATTTTACAAACTCTGGATTTTAGATGTGGGATATTGTTGGCCCTTTCTCAAATGCCAAGATAGTGAAAGGCAGCCCCACCACAGAGTCAGGTTTAAATGGAGGCCTCAGATTCAAACACAGATCCAGGATTTGGATGTGGCTTTTGGATTTAACCCCATTCCCAGCCATATCCATTTGATGTAGCAGAAGAGGCTATCACACTGGTTGAAAAAACACTTGGAGCATCTATTGCCTTTTTTTTCAAGTGAATTTCAAGTTTTCTTTGCCCAGACTTAGAGAGAGGTGACATGACTGAATATTACAAGAACATCATTTTCTGCTGCTTCTGCTGTTGAAGACATACAGTAGGTTTTTTCCCTCTGTTTGCTTTAAAAATTAGGTTGCTAATGATAATGTTCCTCTCATAGATGATCTTGTACTTTTTAATGATACCCATAGTTTTCCTCCACATAAATGACTAAATCCTCACAGAAATCTCTGTCTTGATTAGCACTCCTGCTAGTAAAATTTCACATACTAAATCAGTACCAGCTGTAGCAAGAAAGAATGAAAAAGGCAAGTGTAAATGTTCCATATGCCCTACCAAATTGGCATCTGTGTCAGTAACCCTGTGTTTTTTTAAACAATTGTATACATACATTCTCAGAAGTGTTTTGCTCACAGGATTCTGCAAGCAAAATTTCCTCTGTTGGTACATCACTGAAATGTCACATCTAAAAAAACCCCAGCAAGGAGTCTTGCTGCTTCTCCTCCCTAAGCCCAACCCCAGCGCGCAATTCCACGAGTTACCTCGAGTTTGCCGCACCTTTGTTTTGACGCCTGCTCCCCGTAACCTGACTCTGGGACACTCCTGCAGAGCTGCTCCACATTTAGCACTCAGTTATTAGCAGCACCACTGAAAGCCAAAGCTACTACAGCGCTGTCATTATTTCCAAGCTGAATTCAGGAATAAGGACTCGAGTTCCAGCTCGGCTGCTGGGGAATGTGGCTCCGATGAGCCAACAGCTCGTCTTTCGCGTGACTCATGAGTGATGATGATGCAGGAGGGAGCTCGTCCCGGGGACAGCCCAGAGCTCTGACCCAGAATGGGCAGTGACTCAGCTTCATCCTGCAAAATCACAGTTTGGGTGCAGGGTAGGTGATAGCTGCAGCCTCTTGGACCAGCCTGGCAGTTATAAGCTGGCTGAGTACTGCCTCCTCCATCGCTCTGCTGAGCAGCAGAAGAAAGCCTGGAATACCATACAGTAAATATAAGCATGATACAACTTAAAAGTAACCAACTATGTCCTCAGCAAAAACACTTCCAAGTCAACTCCTGCCTATCCTGCCACTGGAATTCAATCAATATGGCAGAATGGTCTTCCAAAGTTAAACAAACACTGACTCGTGCTCCAAATGGGTAGCAAATGCCGCAGTCTCCCGCGGAAAGGCGATACAGAGCCAGACTGTCCGCTGGTGTAAGGCAACCTCACTTCACTGGGCTTGGGTGGAGCTGTGCTGATCAACACCAGCTGACTGCCTGATCCACTGCAAACCCCAGAGCCAGCTTTCGTCTCTCCCCAACATGGGATGATACAAAGTAAACAGGAAAAATTAAGAAGTAGTTAAGGGCATTAATAGGATGTTTCTGGGAATAATAAAATATTTCTTGCATTTCCAAAAGTCAGGAAGACCCTCTTTCCTCACACTCTTGGCCATGACAAAGTGGTGACACTTGTTCTGATTTTTTTCCAGTGCAATGTGGAGTGTATATTTGCACATCATGTCATGCCTGTCCATGGTAATCAGAAGCCATTATTTCCAAAAGCTCAAAATTCCCTCCTGGACTCTGGTATGCCAAGTTTTACTTCACAGTGATTTCTTTTCTTTTTTTTTCCTTTCTTTTTTTTATTTTTTTTTTTTTTTTATGGTTCATGGTTGATTTATAACTGCTGCAAACAGAAGTTTATAATGGAAATACTGACAAAACCATAACTACAGTGTCACGTTAACCCTACCATTGCTGCCTCTTTGTCAGACTTTCCTTTAACCCTATGAGCCAAGACTTGGATCAAGTAGCAACAAAAGCTCAGATCACACAGTGCATAGGAGACAGAGGGGAGAAGTGGAGACAAAACTCCTGGAATAAAATCCGTGCCTCAGTGAAATCACAAGGATTTTATCCCTGGTGTCTAGTCTCACTTCTGCCAGACACTTGCTGTGCAATTTGGACAAATTTATCCTCTGTAAAATGGACATGAAAATATGTTCTGCACTTACCATACAAGTGTTACAGCATGATTAGCAAATCATGCTATTAAAGGAAGCAGGGGAAGGCTGAGGATAAATATAAACACTACCTACATATTTACAAAAAAAATAGGCAAATATTATTCTAGGAATTCTCTATGCATGGAAGGTGGTGGGATCTTTACTGCTCTGCCTGCATGAATTTACACAGAGACATCAATATAACATTTTCCTGCAACACCCTCATTATTTGGTTCTTCTCTCATGTTTGTGATTTTCAGTTTTATTCCTGGCTTAGGTCTCATTCCTGACATTTTTATGTAAGTTTTGTATGCAATAATATACATACATTAGATGGTGTTGAAACCATCAACCCAAATTACTATTTTTAGCACAGTGCAGAGGATGGGACAGAGACATAAGTGACAATTAAAGAGAATATGTTCAGAGCTGTCATCAGCAAATATTTTTTTCTCTTGCCAGGAATCCTCAGTGCGTAGAAGGGCCTCCTAGGAGAAGTTTTTAAGGCAAAACATTCGGGTCATTCAAAAAGAACCCCAAACAAACCCACAAGTAAATGACATCACCAGAAGGCTGGGCTGCTCTAAGGTTCCCAATCACCGACACTGCGAGAAAACTCCTTTTTGCTCCCTCAAATTGCTGATCTGCCTCTTTGCTTCTGTACTACCCCTGCACAGTGCCTGCAGATGTATATAATTTACAGAGCTTTCCTCATCAAGGGGATTAGGCAGCCCTCTTTCAATATGTATAAGAAGTACAAACACACACTTACCCACTATGTTTTACGCCTGCCTGCAACAAACAGCTGAACAGATTGTGATGAAATTCAGACATTGACAATCTGACAAAAAACTTCTTTTTTCCGTTAAAATCTGGCTTCCAGAAGTTTTGCAAATCTAAATATTTTATTTGAATACGGCGAGGGCCCCAATCTCATGGAAAGCCTATGAAGAAAACATGGAGATACGTGCAGCTAAGGAGGGGGGAAAAAATAGCACAGACATATACACAAAACACATCTATTTGGTGCAACTTGCCAATTTTCACAATGACTCGGGTGCGTTTTCTCTGCCTGGCTCTTGAGACTGCAACGAGACTCCTCTAATAAGCACTTTTTGCCCACCAGTGTGTCAACGGTGCTTTAACAGTAGTTTCAGTGTCAAATTGCCCTTTCCTCAGCAGGGATTGTTAAGCCTTTCTGTATTATACTTCCAAGACTCTCACGAGCTGGAGTTGGGAGATATAATATTTTCTTTGAAGTTTGCATTTCACAACACACTGGGATGCAAACAAGCTCCAGTTTCTCAGTAGTCAAACAATTCTGGCACACAGGGACTAGGACTAAATATTGTACCAAATTTTCTAATTACGTCTTTGTGATATTTACTACACGATGTTAGGTGAAAGCAGATCCTAATCAATATAAACCCCCTTGTCTAAACAGGACATCTGGGCTTTGAAATATTCTGTTTGTTGTCTAGAAATTACCCTGTAGCAAGCCACTGTAACAATATAATATCTTAGTCATGGAAAACTTTGGAGTATTTCTGATAAACTTATCATAAACAGATGAGTGCTTTCTCTCTTTCAGTATTAAGGTGATGTAAAAAGTGAAGATAAAAGTCAGCTGTATGCATAAAATCATGGAGACTTTTGCCAACAAAATGCTGTGTTTACAAGTTTAAAAGATCCAAAGTCTGAAAAGGCAAAAAATTAGGATTCTTAAAGTAACACTAACTCAGCCACATGGCACATCCTGGCAAGCACACTTAGCAAAATAAACATTAGCATATTCATATACACATTTCTAGAGCAACGTATTTTTAATGTGGCCAAACTAATTCAACAATGGGAATCTCAACTTTTCTCATTTTGAGGCCAGATTCTCAGCTGGCAGAGACATATTATTTCAACAAACCGACATCACCAACAGCAGCGAGGCAGCAGAGCCGCCTCCTTCTGAGCAGGCAAGTGCCAGAGTCTGATGCACTTACGGTGACAAGTCTCTCTTTCTGACTTCATTATCAATATTCATACAACAAGATAGACAGATGTGACTGAGAATCAGCTCCTCAGATAGAATCCTGAGCCTTCCACTACAAAAGCATTCACGAGAGTCACTTTTCTGCCTGTATTTTGTCATGTAAGGGAACCGGGAGGAATCCAGCCCCCCTGCAGAAGGATTTCACAGCACAAGACATGGGCAGTTGTAACTCTTTGGCCCTGAATTTTGGATGACGCTGATTTTTACTGATTCTCTCAGCTTTATCTGACAATTCCTTGATTTGTTCTTCCGACAGCAACAAACTGCACCAGAGGGGAGCATCTCCCCACTCATCTCAGACGTGTCAGCGCAGGATCCATTCCCACATCCAAGCCTTCCCACAGAGAAAGTTTTCTGTGCTGAGGACACTCTCTGTGGATATTGAGGCAGATCCAGGCTCCCAGAGCAGCTGCCTTTGCAAAGCTGGCTTATCCCATCACCCCCGAATCGCCCTTGGTGGAGAGGATCTCCGCATGGCGCTGGGCCAACCGCACCAGCCCTTCTGCCATCCCAACCTCCCAGCACATCCATCACACCAGGGCTCCGCAGCCTGGGATAAGGGGATCTAAAAATGACACAAAGCCCCCTTTGCCCCACCTTAATATGACCTATGCTAAATCCAGCTTGGCTGGGGCTGAGGATCAAGGCCCTTAGACACTCTTAACTTAATGCTCCAGGTAGGAACATAACTCCCCGCCATCAGCCCCTGTTTATTTTTATTTTTCAAGTGCTCAAGGTCCTGGTCAGGACTACAGCCCCACTGAGTGACATGTTCTGTAAATACAGAAAAACCTCAAAAATTCTCAGCTTAAAGAAAAGTTGCATGTAGAGAAGGCAGCAAGAGGCAATTGCATGCAAGTTGTTTGTATATACTATGTGCACATAGTTTGTTGTTTGATTTTTTTTTTTTTTTTGCCAAGGATCTTGAACCTCACCCAGCTGGACTTGGAGGCATCCGGAGCGAGTTGGTTAATTGCTAACAGCCTTCATAGAGACACAGAGGGAATTAATCCTCAGATCACCTCTTTTCCCCTTTGCAAGTCACCAAAATAAGAAAAAGATAAAAGCTTAGCCGTCCGTATTATTTCCAACAGTAAATGTTGCCATTTCAGAGTTAGATATGGAAGGAAAAAAAATAAAACTAGAAAGCACTTCACACCTTTGAGCTCTGTAGCCTGTTAACAAACTGGAGAAATATTGGCAAAGAGGTTCAAAAGTTAGTAGGGGCGACAGACAGAAGAACAGACAGTGCAATTGCTTCATTTCCATAAGCGCTCATGCCAAAAAAATCAGATCTGATTAATAATTAAAAAACAAACAAACAAAAATTCCCATTATTTTGAGAATCAGGAATAAGTCTGACTGGAAAGTCTAGAAAGGCCTGGACATATAAAAACAAAAGATTACAAAGCACAAATCTCAACTCTGAGGTGCTTTTACAGCCCTTCCACATGAGGCAGATGGCTCCCATCCCACAAGGGACCCTCAGCCAGGAGCACCCAGGCCACAGGGTGGGAATGGCCACCTGAGAGCCCCGGGCCAGTTCCCCAGAGACACCCCCAAGCTCTGAAGATCTAAAGGTCCCCTGAATAATCCTATTCAAGGAGAAGAATTATAACCACGAAGGGGAAAAATGGAGGGAAATGGGATCCTTCCTCAGGCCCCTGGCAGACACGGGGAGGACAATGGGGAAGTAAGAGCTAGCACAAAAGTTTCCTCGAGTGCGTCCTCAGCCACTGCGGTTTCAGACGAGAATTTCCAGAGGCAGGAACTAAAAGAATATTATGATTTTCTTTGGGGGATTAATTACTTTGCTGCTTGTTACCTTTTGTTAGAGGCATGACACCCCATAACCTTGTCGCACAAGGCACCAGATATCCATTTAGATGTCAGTTTTGAATGAAAAATGTTTGTTTTCCCATTTGAGTCCACAAGTTATTTTCTTCCTGCTAAAACCCCCATGAATTTTAAGGTGAGCAGACACCAAAATGTGCTACAAATTATACAGACGGGTGCTGAGTTCTCTGGGTGAAAATAAATAAATAAAGGCAGTCCTTCCTCCTGCTTACATTTGCTGGGGACACGTATCCCCTTACAAATAAAAAAAGTATTAAGAACATGTTATGAAAAATAACAAAGAATAGCAGAGAAATCAAAAAGTGAGTGGCACTTCAGATGGAGTTTAGCAAATTAAGTCATTGACCTGAAGAGGAGATTAATACCAAACAAGGTGCCCCTTCTTCTGAAGTAATGAATATTCTTCAAACAGCAAGGGAGCACTGACTGCTGTTTGATGCTGATGACATTGAAAATTTAGGAGAACAGAAATTCCATCATTTTTCATTTGTATGCAAATGCGCCTGTTCCAGAAATTAACCCCTGAACCCCATGTCAGTTTTCATCTGGAGGAATTCTCTTCGCTCGCATCACACAGTGCAGCCTTGCTGCTATCCTGGGGTCACTGGGGCTTCCCCACACACATCAACACAAAACCCTAAAACAAAACAACCCCAAAAAAAAAAAAAAAAAAAAAAAGGAGCCCAACAAACAAAAAAGGGAAGAAAGTAGGGTGGGGGGAAATTGGCCAAATCATGCCAGGCTTTGTTTCCCCCCATTAATGGGGTATAAAGGAGCAATAGAAGCCAAAGCCTGTTGTAAAATGCACATCTCTAGTGCCTGGCTCTGGGTCCTGGCATCATTGTCATGCAAAAGGCAGCTCTACCTCTTTAGGCAGAGCAGCACCCACTAATCACTTCCACTGGTGTTAAGGTGAACCTCGGGCCAATATACAACCCGTATTACTCTTCCTTTCAGCTCGGGCTTCCACTGTTAAAAAGTTCCTTTATCACTTAGCACCTTAGACAAATGCGACTATCTGCATCTGAAGGGGAAAGAGATGATGGAGGTTTTTTAATTGATGTGGATTTAATTATGCTAATTTACACAGCTGTAAAGCCTTTTCAGTAGAGCTGCATAATGGGACCAGCAAATACAGGTGTCCTTCACTGCAGGCGCTTAATGTTTAACCTCAGTCGTTTTGTAAGGAAGGGAAAATGCAAAGTAATGGTTAACCAGCAGAAAGCTCTATTTCTTGAGGACCTAAAGAGGACTCTTCACTTTGATTCTCCCTACAATCCCATTGAGGGCTGCAGAAATCCACACACGCTGAGCAGAGCACAAATACTTTTCATTGCAGTGATGAAGATGAGGCTGAGGCAGAAACAAGAGGGTTCCGGTCTGCCACAGACTTCAGCATCCTGCACAGGGTGTCCTTTGCTTAATTTAGGCCATCTCTGAATAAATGCTTAATTTAAGACAGTCCTTTCTTTTCCTCCTTTTTAATCTTTTGTATCTGACCACCTACAGCACCAGCAATGATTAAAGCCAGTCAGTAAGGTATTTTCTTCAGGTGTTTTCTTGGTGTCTTATCCAGACCCCTCTGAGGCTGCTATGCCTTTGCCTTTCCCAATATTCCCTTTCCCACACCCTACATCCTTTCTCTAGCCTGGGTCAAACACCTTCAGGGACCATTTGGAGATTCATTTCCCAGGTTTGGCTGGGAGTTTGGCCAGTTTGGCTCCCCAGGGTGGTCATGCACCACCGAATATCAGTGTTGCTCCCAGGGAGGAGTGTGAATACTTGGCCAAAGGTGAGGAAAGGACGACTGAGCTTTTTTAATACAGAATGCATCACAGCCCAGATGTGCCTGTGGGTGTTGGAACCAGATGATCTCTAAGATCCCAGACCATTCTATGATTTTATGATTATTTGATTGCCAGGGGCAGTCTCAGTGACCAGGAAACTTGTGTGACCTCCAAGTTCTCCTGTTCAGGAGCGCTGTCTTTTTTGTATGATCACAATTTTTTTGTTTTTAATAGAAATTGCAGTTTATGAAACTCTAGAGAAGGACTGAAATCTTTGGCCTACAAGTTCTGATAGACTTCACTGAAGCAATTTCAGGTATTACTGGCTGCTTTACACGTCACTCATTGTTGGTGCAGCAGCACAGTCTGATCAGGAAGGTGGACTTTGGGCTGTGCTTTCCACCCTGAACATCTTTTTCAAAGGAGTGCTGCCAGACTGGTGAATATGCTGGAAATATGCACTACACCATCAGATGGAGTTGATTTGGGTAAGGCAGGAGAGAGAAGATTAAATCCAGGTGTACAAAACTATCCACTGCTATATCTTCTTTAGGTTTCCTGAGGCAAAAAGAGATAACAGAAATGATTTCCCAACATATGATGCAGAGTGTAGTGACACTGGGAGCTGCTCTGCCTATCTGTGTCTGTCTCCATCATGGTGGCACCTGGACACTGCACTATCTCTAATCATTCCTAAAGTGCAGTAGAAATGGGCTTTTATCCCATTTTACACTGCATTTATATGATTTGCCCAAGGTCATTTGGACCAGAGACAGAAATTCAGATTTTGACTTTTTTTTCCATTGTTTGATGCCCCATTGCAACCCCCTCTTTCCCCACCTTTTCCCTCCCTGTCTGCATTTCACCTTCTTAGCTCCAGGCACTGGCTATGGCAATCCTCTCCATTTTGGCAAGAATTACTGTTCTTGGAAATGCCAAGAACGGGCACCGAGGGCTTAGCAAAGTCCTGTACTTCAAGCAAATTTCCCAGCTTCCAAGTCTGCAAATTCTGCTGCCTACATACAATAATTCTCCCCAAACACTAAATCCCCTCATCCCCTCAGCTCCTCCTCAGGAACACCAAGTGCAGAGCACTCCATAGCTATTATATTCACAAGCATATATTATAAGCTTTAGCTTGACGAATTCAACGGTGACAGCGTCAGCCATCTCTTACTTCACCCTCCTCCTGTGGTTTCAGCACTCGTGGGCCCACACTGGGCTCTCACGGCAGCTGAAGGGCCAAACACCAGAAAATTTGGGAGAGATCCTTCCCAACAACCACACCTGACTTCCTGGCTTGCTTCTCCTGAAGCCTCTTTGGCTGTTCCAGCAGCTGGGATACTGACAACGCGCCCAGAGTTGGGTTGAGTTTTCCTCTGGGCTGCTCCGAGCTCTGTGGTGCCATTTTCCTCGAGTCACCCTTGGTTATGGTGAATGGTCTCTATTAAATTTTCAAATAACCTGATACCCACACGAAAGGCTTTGGGGTAGGTTTTATTTCAAGTGTTATCCGTTCTCGTGTTTGCCCAATGCAGAAATGTAAGGACTGGCGCTAGAGCCAACCAAATCCTGGTGCTTAGCCCAGCAGTAGATCGGATTTCTCCTGCATACCCAGGATGAAAATGCACAGGCTCTTTACCAGGGACAGCCAACACACAACATACCAATGTAAGCACTCTGCTCTGTATTTTAACAGATTTTAGGAATTTGTGAGCATTCTCTTTAACACTGGAGAGGAAAAGATCTGAAGAAATGCTCTAGCAAAAAAATATACAAATGGGTGCTTTGATAACTATAAAGTTGCTTTCTTGGACTGAGAGCCCACTTTAGGAACCAAATAAAATATTTAAAGGCAAAAATCCTGCGAAGTTTCCTCCCCTGAAAGGGAAAATATGGTCTGTGCTATACCAGACCTTCCTTTTTGCAAAATCTGTTTAGGAGTTGCCATGAAACAAGCAGGATTCAACAAAGAGCTTGACAATTTCTGTTAAAGTTGCATTTATATATATTTCTAGGAATGGTTGGTTTGATTTTTCTTTAAAACCAAGTGTCAGGTTGCATTTCAAACCACATATAAATATAATTTTGCTCTCACATAATGCTTTTGTATCTGGTGTAATTCCATTTACTGCAGTGGTGTTACCTTTCAGTTACCCTAATGGGAACAAGAGCAGAATTACACCGATAAAAAAGCTGCTTACAGAAAGAAATACAGAAAGAAAGAACACAGGAACAAATACTTCCTCTGGCTTATTTAATATATTTGTTTGTCCAAATTGTAGCAAAGATATTTATTTCAAGGAATATTGTTTGATCAGCAAGAGTAAACACTGATATATCTTAAACTCCAACATGAAGTTTTTACAATTCATCAAATGACACCTAAGATTGTTTAGCTGGTCAACTAAAAGAAACAACAAAAGGTTTCAGGTCATATCATTATACCCTTCTGTTTCCCAACTTTCTTAGAAATCTCTGCCTAAAAATAACCCCAGCATCCGGATGCCTTGCAGAATTGGCTTATTTTAAAACATTTAAAAACTCTTATTGCAGCCTTAGCCATTTTGGTGCTGACACGGAGTAACAGTGCTTAACACTGCTATATACCGCTTTCCATCCCCAAAGCACTTTACAAACATTAGCTAATTAATCCTCACAACACCCCTGTGAGGTATGTAGGTAAGTATTGTCATCCAATTAGGTAAGTATTAAGCACTGTTATCCTACCAGATAAGTATTAAGGTCTCCCATTTTACTGGGGATCCTGAGGACAACAGGTTAAGTTGCTTACCAAAGGTCACAGGGGGAGATGGGAGAATAAAACTTGGGATGCTTTGGTTTCTTGGGGGCTATTCAGGCATGTGGGCAGCATCCGGCGCTGCTCCCTCCCCAAAGGCATCCCTCACCATCCACACGGAAATGAGGGTTTTCTATACCCCTCCAAGGCCCAGAATGATGGGTAGAGCCCGGTGGAAAAGATGTGCCTGATGAACACAGCTTCCCCCTTTTTGGGACTGGCAAGGATGACATTGCCCAACAAAGTTCTCAGGAAGTTTTTAAGAATAAATGTCTTGGATCAGGGTGTTTTCCTGTGGGTGCACATGGACACGCATTCAAAAACACCAGCAGCCCTTGCCAATCAAAAGCTCCTTCTTCCCCTCTCAATTTACCTTTTATTCACACCATTTTATAAAGATGGACTCATACTAAAGCCTCACATCCGTGCCACAAGGATATAAACCTTTCCATAGTGGTTTGCATCTTCTAAACACAAAAGAAGTCCAGTTTGAAGCCCCAGTTCAGAGCCTTCCAGATTTTTAGGAAAGCTTGAATTCCCAAATATGCTTGGTGGGACAAATCCCTTTTCAGAGGATCTAGAGAACAGGACCAGCCCAGCACGCTTTGGGTTTAATCAAGTCTCAACAGATGTCAAGCTGGTGAAATAACATCATCTGTACCCCAGAGACAATGCCAGCGTTCACATCTGCTTCCAATTCCACTTCACTGCTGGAGAAAAAGTGAAAGCTCCTACTGTAACTCCACTTGGAGCTGCAGCTGAAAGTTAAAAGAGTCCTGAACAAAAGTCCAAAGGTTGGACTTGGTGATCTTGGAGGTCTTTCCCAACCTGAAAGGTTCTGTGATTCTGTGGTTGACTTGGAATCTGATGGGGTTTGTGAAGTCATTGAACTTTAGACCAGTGTGAGAAGGCCCCAAAGCAGGAAAACCCACCCTGAGAGAGCCTGCAGAAGGTGCAATCCCAGGCAGGCACATTGTAGGGTCTGCCCAAGGACCCATCACTTGTGATGGACAATCAGGACTGTCCTCTGCTCAGCAATTTGGCACTTGACTCATGACAATGTCATCCAGCTCTTCTTCTGGATGCAAGGGACCAGCACAGCAATGGTCAGCTCAAGCTGGAGCTGAGGCAAATCCCAAGTGTCAAGAAAAAAAAAAAAAAAAAAAAAAAAAAAAAAAAAAAAAAAAAAATAAAGACCTTGACTAGATTTCAAGTGTGCTGATTTATGTTTTCAAGTGGAAGGCAGTTTTAGCCGAAGTAAACTACACAGTTTTTAGATCATTCAAAATTCATGGCAGTTTGATCCCACAGGATGTCAAACAAACACAAATGATTTGCCAGGAATCCCTACAAATTCAAATAACCAAACCACACGTGGTTCCAGCAAAAGTCTTGAACCAGTTCTAAGGCAGGGAAAAATAAGGATTAAAATGGAAAATTTTTCTTTTATTCATCTGCACAAAAACATCTCCAGTGCAATGCACATCCAGATCAAATGCACACAAAGAAGGAGAACAAATATATAACGCCTTGAAACTCAAAACTCCTCTGACCCACAAACCAATAGGAAATAGACAAATGAAAATAAGAGCCATGAAAACAGAAGGTACATTTAGATTCTCTTGCACTCTCTGGAGTGGTTTTACTTTAACATAGGGCTGAAATAGAAAAGGAATTAATCTGAGAAAGCTAACACAAAATGCAGGTAACAGACATATCACGTGTGGTACAGCCATGTGAAAGAAAACAGACAACCAAAACTGTGACAAGAATGTGCTTAGTTATTATATTCTTTCAAGCTTGGTCTGCCTGCATTTTTTCCTTTTTTGTTTCATTTTTTTTCCCCTATGTACTGGTGATCAGTGTCTGCCAAAAGACTTTTCATGGATTTCTGCAATTCCATTTGCCCCCAAACGGAGGAAATGATGTTTCTCCACAACCACAAGACCCAGCTGTAGGTTTTACACCACGATTTGTAGCTGTAAACCAACACAGTGACACGCCACCCCCCTGCCTAAATAACCAAGACCAAGCCAGTAGCAAAATTTCAGTGTGGGTTATGCAAAATGAAAGGATTAAAAAATGAAAAGAGCATTCACTTCATGTTGCTCCTTTAAAACATTATCACATAGCTCCCTTTTTTTTTTTTCCCTAACCTGACCTTTTTTTTCCCCGACGGTTTATCTATAACTTAATATAACTAATTCTTTTGAAATAATATTCACAGTTAGCATAATTGGTGTTATATAGTTCTAATGTACATTACAGAATATTCTGTCACTAGACACTAAATTGAAATTTTAAAGAAAATGATAGAAATAGCTGTAAGGGAAAAAGTACCCTTTTAAATCTAATTTGCTATGCACCACAGTAGGGTAATGGATGCAATGAAAGTTCCTTTATTGAGTTCCCATGTCCAAAAGGTATTTAGGTAGCAAAGGATGTTAAGCAGACCCCCTGTGCTCCTCCTTTAAGTAAAGATAGCAGGAAATAAGGTATATAGGTTTGTGTCCTCCTGATTTTTATTTCCTCAGGAGTACAACTTATGCAAAGGGCACCTTAGGCTACTTGGAGGATCACAAAGGGTGCCCTCGACCCCCTCGCTGTCTGCATGAATAGAAGCATCTAAAGGATGGCTGAAGCCATACAGCGAGTTAAATCCTTCAGGTGGGTCTTTTCAAATTCCAATAGTGAGGAGTTACTGGAGAATTGGTAAGGATTTCACTAGGCCCCAGCAGGTTTGAGATCAAAAGCCCTGGTTAAAGAAAAGCCTGTTGGGAAATCTTAAAACCTCTTTGTAATGTAACTTAAAAAAGTTAATACAAAGAGCCCTTAGACTGAAGCCTGTAACAGCATGAACAAAGAGTATATCAAAACTGATTCCATTAAGGGAAGGCAGACAAATAAATTCATTTAATTTAAAGAGAAATCAGATATATTACTCTGCTAAAAACTAAAAAGCATATCAGGAAAAAAAAGCCAAACAGATTTCACAATACACATGCACATAGAGCTGTGAATAATAGCAATAGATATATATAAAATCTATTTATAAATATCTCTCAGAACAGAGAACAGAACATTATATACACACATATATGTTTAAGTATCAATTTATCCAATATGTGCATGTGTGTATGTGTGTATAATTCTAATATATACATATTTTTATCATTTATGAGGCCTCACGCTGGGCTCTCAAATCTGCAGTTAGATATATCTATATATGTATCCAGAAAAACGCAGCTGAAAGAGCCCCTACATTCAAACTGACACAAGACATTTTTCAACCCAATTAATTAAAAAAGATGGGTGCTCATCAGTCAGCTGGCACGGGATTTTTCTCCATCGTCTTGCCAAAGTGTCACAGTGTTAGTGGCGCAGCATGTTGGAAACAGAAAATCTGGGACTAGGATTTTGATATAATTTTTTAGCTGACCTCTTTCCCAGCAGCTCTTAGACTTTTAACTCATTGGGGGTCCTGCACCGGAGGTGGGAGGGTAGGAAAGGGAAGATGGAGAATCACATGGAACCATTTATGCTGGGAAAGTCCTCTCAGATCATCCTCTCGGTGAGGTGCTTGGAGAGCTCCTGTTGGACACCCACATTGGGGATGGGGCAGCATTTGCCCAAAGCCAGCTGTCTCCTGAGCATCCCACAAGCAGGCCAAGGCTTTGTCCATGGGGGACCACAGCTGGAGGTCCCTCACGGCACACAGGGTGGGGTCATTTGGGTGCTGGACCCCAGGGGAGGAAGGGTCCTCTTGCCCCAAAGCTCGCTGTCCCCACAACAAACAGTCACTGGGAATTCTGCTCCCTTCACTCTCGAAGAAAGGAAAGGAGGGGCTGAATTTTGCTGGTCTGTGAGGCTTTTCATTGTTATTATCATGGGAGAGATGTGGACATCTCTTAGCTAGGAAGCACATTTCACTGTTTGAGAAATAACATTTTTCTCATGACTCCATAGGCTGTGCAGCTGGAGGAGGAAGATGCATGTGTGGTACAACTGAGGGTGAATGCCTGCAAAAATTAATGTTCTATGGGATTTTTTTAAAAAATCTTTTCTCCTTATAACCAAATTCTGACATTTTAGTTCAGCAATGCTCATTTAGGTTGCGTATAGTGGGGGAATGGGACCCACCCTCTTTCTCTAAACCCACGAAATGCTGCCTCAACAGCAGAAACAAATCATTCTGTCCCTCTACTCCTTAATAACATTTTTTTCTGGAGATAAGAAATCAGCAACATGTTTCACATATGGTGCCTTTCATCCCAGCGAGCAGCAACGGTTTCACAACCTACGCTAGTGGCAACTATTTTATTTTATTTTATTTCATTTTATTTTATCTTGCTTTACTTTATTTTATTTTTTATTTCGCTTCATTTTGTTTCATTTCATTTTACTTTATTTTGTTAAAACCTTTAAAATGCACATCAAATCAAAGCCTCTTAACTATAGGTATGGTTATCATTTCAGCAGTGCCATTCCTGGTGATTTTGGGTGGATTCCACCAAATGAGTGCAGGGACTACTATTTATCAATAGACCATTGATCTGTGCATCAAATCACTGTGGTGACTGCCAAAGAACTGCCCTTTGCAACAGAAACCACAGAAAAATGGCAAAAAGAAGGATTCCAGATGGAGATGGGACCACAAGGAAAAACCAGGTGAAAGATGTTGGTATTTGGGAACCTTGGTCTCAGTGCTGTGACTCACATTCTTGCCCTAGCAACAAGTATCTAATAATCCAAGGAGATAAATGTCACTTTTGACCCTTTGTTGGAGAGAAAATCTCTCTGAAAACACCGTATCTAATAATATCAAAGGTTGTGGTGGCTTCTGCATGGCTGGCAATTTTTAGTCCAGCAGAGGATGAGGTTTTCTGGTTCAAACAGGAATTAATTGAGGGAAGTCATATGGCTTGTGTTATACACGTGACACCAGATGATCCAAATAGTCCTTTCTTGGCCTTATAATCTACAAATAACCTTGTGGAGGTACTGCTCTCCTGTGGATTAGTGGCAAACCAAGGCTCCTCTTGCTTGGATGAGTTTTCTGATCTAAATACCATCCAGACCTGCGTGGCCTACAGGATTTGACTGGATCACGGTCTCAGACGGAGCCATTGCCAATTAATGCCAGACATGAGATAAACCAGGGTAGGACACGCTCCACTTCAGGTGCTGTGTGATCCTGGAGTGTCATTAGCAGCCACATAACGAGCCAGCTCTGAAGTAAAGCAATTTTGCTATAAAGACTCTTATAAATACTGTTTTACCCTTGCTCTCTTTGCATTACCTTGCACCACGAGACCCAGACTGTTGGCCACCGTGGGACTCTTTGGCTCTGAATTAATCAGCTTCATTTGCAAGAGCAGGGTGTAACTGTGGCCAGTTTATAATCCATAAAAATAACAAGATTCCAGAACGACTTGTGTAACAGGACAACCCACTCCTATATGGAAAACAGAGCATATGGGGTCTTGTCTATCTTGCTTGGATTATGAGGCAGAGGAAATACCTGGCTGAGCAGTGCTCAGGAATTATCAGGTGGATGATATTACAGGAGCAAGCCAGGTCTTTATTTATTTGCTTTATATGGATGCCTCTGAGTTCAGGTTGTTGGAGTTACATAATGCTAAGCTTCCTCCTGACCACTCCACAGCCCTGACTGCCCCCAGTCCTCTGTTGTGACCCATCAGTGCAGTTTTGCTGGGAAATCTGTGCCAGGGAAAGCCAGGCTGCACCCCCCAAACCCGAGGTGAGCTCAAACTCAACCACTGCCCCAAAGTCAATCAGAACTATCTCTTGAATTTTATCTATCCTTATTCCTGTCCCTTTCTCTCACCAGGCTGTTTTATCCCCAAGGATAATTTCTGATGTAGAAGGAAATGTGTCATTTTTTTAAGTCAAGAACCACTTCCTTTAGCATCTACAAGAATTTCTTCTGAGGTTTCCCTTTCAAGCACCAACATTATTTAGATCTGCAGGCAGAGACAGTAGCAAAAGGTGGAAAAACTTACAGTCATTACATTGATTAATCAGCTGCTGAAATTTGGCTTTCCAGCGTGACACCTCCGTTCTCTGAATGTGTGGCCCTACTGCAATGCAATCAATTTGTCTGTGCAGGCTCCAAAACCCCAGAGCCACACGATGCAAAAAGGCAATCTTCTGCCCTCTTTGACCACAATAAGCAACATTACTGAAATCACCGCTCCTCTACAAGTGTAGCATGACCCCATATTTGTAGGCAGCAGAGTATGACTTCATTAAAAACCATCCTCTGTGTTAGGGAGTGGGAGCAAAGCAAGCCAGCAGCAGAGCAGCATATGTCTGAAACTGATAGGAAAATGGGTGATGCCTTAAACCCCACCTCTGTACCGTTATTTACATACATATCTTTCATCTGACATAGGCTTCCCCTCCAGCACCTTGAATATATCAGTCCTAAGGAAGAGACTTTAAGTTCAAAGAGTGCCATCCCCAAACCAAAGTAGGGGGTTATCAAGTGAGGTGCGCCAAGCAGTAAGACAAAACATATGCATTTTTAATAGATAGCCTCTCCTCCCCCTGAGGATGCCAAGAAAAGAGGCTCTGTGAAGCTTCAGCTGAAAACAAGTTCAGTGGATTTATACTCAGGCTGCTATTCACAGAAAAACAAAATTCACAACTCTCATATATACATATTTTTTTTCGCTAGATGTTTTCCAAGAATTTTTCAAAGCATGTCAGCCCCACCATGGGTGGTCCTGTTGACCAGGTGAATTCACCTCCATGCAGCACTCCAAAAGAAGAGAGCGACAAAAGATCGTGAAAATGAAATAAAAAAATAAAGAGGCCATGAAAGAGAAACAAAAATCTCAACAGGTCTGTATGGAATTTCAGCAGCACTTTATTTATTAATGCGCATGAAGCTACCACTGTATCCCAGCTCCCAAAGACAGATCTGTAAGGAATAGGCCACATGCTGATTGACAGCAGCCATAATTCCATACAATGAGACTGTATTAAATTGTTTGATGTGATATGATACTCATCACTTGTAACTGATCAAACACACTGCTGCATCAAACAGTATTACAATACAATCAGGCTGGATATGGTTCCTGCCAAGGCTGTTCATCACATTGCACACTCCTGCATTAAACATATCTATTAATAGCATTGACAAACTACTCCTATCCAAGTTTTTTTTCCCCAAGAATTGCAGGACATGGAATGTGCAAAGAAATCCACAGATAATGCTTTGCAGTTTGAGGCAGCACTTCCTCTGCCTGAACGCTCCAACATGAAAGGCTTTCCTGATTTGGGAATTTTATAAGGTAATGCCAAAAGTTGCAAACCTGTGCCCCAAAACAAAGACCTGACATTCCTGCTTCCCTTTTTCTTCCTATTTTTTTTGTCTGCTTTTTCTTTCTCTCCTGCGCGCAAACAAATTAAAGATTGACTCGTTTTTGACCAAGATTTTACTTTTGCTGTGCCTCCCCCCAGGAGAGCTGCTATCTTGCAGGAGGGAGCTGTGTTTGCTAACACTGACCCTTCTACAGGAGGGAGACATAAATAAAAGCAGCAAATTCCTTGTCACCACTGCTCCTGCTGCAGACAGTGAGGGTGACACTCTGCAGCCCATGGGGGACAGGACTGGCTGTGACACAACAACTGTAGGGGCTCTCTCAGATGCAGATTCTTAAATGAGCCTGGGTCTCTAGAGGGCAGAGGTCAGCTGTCCTCAAATCTCTGTGAATGCTAGATTAAGTTTATTAATCTCCCTGCTTTCACTTAAAAACCAAATTATAGGATGGTTAAATGTTAATGCCCGGGAGCTTGTGAGACGATCAATGCCCTCAGTTACCTCTGCTAAGGGGGAGCACGAGGTGTGCAGACCCCAAAAGGGCATGAGAAGTTAGTGTGATGACCAGGGAATACATTCTCCTTGTGAATTACTGAGTGCTTCATGCCTGGTGTGGGTTTTGTTTGCAGCCCTGACACAGCACAGGCACCTCAGACACAGTGGGGAGACCCAGGGACTTCCCACCTGGATGTCCTGGATATCCAACCTCAACCACAGCTCTTTGAAAAGGATTTATACCTCTGCTGGGGTGTGATTCCAAACGCCCATCTCCCTGCACTGACCCCAGGTGCCCAGAAACATGCAGTGAACATGGTATTTAGCAACCTTTGGAACTGCCTCTACCAGTGCATCTCATAAAACTGTGTAAAAAAAAAGTGATAAATGAGCATGAGGGGTCCACAGAATTCCTCATGGACAGGTATGCACATCATAATTGGACAATCTTCCCCCCGATTGCTATCTCAGCCTGGGCGACCCAGGATCACATAGCCATGGAAAATAGGAAGTAATACACAGGAATGCATGCCTGGCTCTGTGGAGCTGGCACCAGGTTTTTTTCAAGCTGGGATTGTATACATTTTACATTTATGAATATTTTTGCAAACTGCAGTGACAGAAGGTGCCTTTTGTCCTGTTTCTCACTCCTGTAATGTCAGTGTGAGCAGATTAAGCTCATGGCACAGTAGCAAATTATCCCTGTGGATGGAACCAGTTCCAAAAAGATTACTGAAGAGAGGTGTGTAAGGCGTTTCCTTTTCCTAATTAAGAATATTAATGTCTTTCAAGATAATAAACCATCTCAGAAGGTTATGTTAAAGGCTGGAGAATGTACAGGAAAGGGCTGGAAAGGACTTTCTCACTCTGATGGACAGATTTTAGCACTAAGAGCCCAGTGCAGTGCGTAGAGCTAAAGAAACGGTAACTTTCTATCTGGGTGTAGCTAAGTAATTCAAGATGCTGCAAGTTAAGTGTAACAGTAGAAAGGAAGAAGTTCAAAAACAAAGTCCCAGGCATTTCAGTGCAGTGTACAGTATGCTAAATTGTGGTATTACAGAAATTGCTGTGAGTTTGGCCACAAAACGTTTCATACTGCACCAGAGTTCTGCCAGGGCTGGCTTCCAGCAAGCCCAGACATTTTTTCCTTTCACCTGTGCTTTTTTATTTTTCCCCCCCTCCTGTTTGTTAACACAAATCAAACGCTGTACCAGAGAATTACAGGCTTTGTCCTGAATGCACCTCTGCCTTTATTAAATCAGCACGACTGAAAAGTCACCATGTACCAGGCAAAGACAACTGCAAATCTGTGCCTACCCTCCCTGCACCACCTGAGTGCCGCTATTATTCCTCATCCTTGGGGAAAGGACCCCATGTGTGAGTTTCAGAAACCACCTCAGTAACTCCAAGCATCATTATCAATAGTAGGATGAACTGCAGCTGGGATGCACTGAGAAGGCACGGTAATACTCGCCCTAATCTCTGCATTCATCTCACTGGCCCTCGCTAGGAAGTTTAAGTACATTTACTGGGGATTCTTCAGCCCTTGAAAGGTAGGAAGACATCTATGAGGCTTGACGTACCAGCTAATTAACTTGGGTTTGGAAAAAAAAAATCTTCTTATCTACTTAACTTGGAGACACTCTCTTTGTTTTTAAGCCTGCAGACTACCTTCTCTTTAAAATGCACATTACGTACCGCTGCGTAGTATGGAATGTATTATTTTTAACGAGGACCTATTTTAACTTGGACCTAAAACTACTAACATTTGACAGAGGGTTGTTTTTTTTTTTAAAGCTATTTGCAGAATCAGCTGAATGATAGTCTATAGTCTGTGTTTTGCAAGACAGGCTACAAAATCCTCATGCTTTCCTTCTGTCCTTAAAAACACGGGCACACGAACGTATGAAGCGCTTGGAAATGAAGTCCCAGATGCACCCACACCTCCCCTCTCCCCCCAGAACCTATAAAGGAGTTTAAATAAATCTCTCAGGTTTTGCTTCTCGGTCTCTGGAAGTGGGGAATATTGAGGCTGGGAGAAAGTGATTGAATTCGTGCCTGCAGTGGTTGGGGCACGTGAGTGTTTCCTGCAGCTCTTCTGACAGGAACACAGACGTGAGCAACTCCTGTAACATCCCTGCTCGGAATTAAACCACGCTAAAATTTCCTGTGGATGGCACAGAGAGATTTTAAATCCTCACCATATTCCTAACAGATAGAACAGTGGCATGATTGACCAAGCTTTTTTTTTTCTTCTTCTTTTTTAAAGTACACATATGATGATGCATCATAGTTATAAACAGATGGTATTTGGCCTCCTTCCTATTCTCAACATTTGGAATTCCTAAACTATGTGAATTAAACAATAATATTTTATAAACATACAAGGGATTTTGCTCACTGCTTTGTTAACATAGAAATTATACAATGCTGACATTTATTTAAATTTTAAAAAGTAAACAAGAGTGTGTATTGAATTAAAGCAAACTAAAATCAACAGAGAGAAATATGTTCTGTGCGCACATTACCTACAACGGCACGGGCCTTTTTCGGGAAGACATAATGGGATGAAGCACAAATTGTAGCTTAGACAGTCTGATCCTTTGTGCTCGAAAGGCTCATTTAACACCTCGCTGTAAACAACGGATATTTATACCATAATTGGCCAGTTGACCATCAGTTGTTCATTTATTCCGTAACCTGCTATTATGGAGTTAAAAGAAGTTCCTTTCTGTTGGCTTTTCTAGGAGTGAAAGTGTGTTTGCAATTTTAGTACCAACTGGATTCAGTCTAACACTTGTACTTAGTATGAGAAACATTTTCATAATACCAAAATTTGGGGGAATAAGAGTATTCCTGCCAGGAAGGGAAGAAGAAAGTATTGGTTCTTAAAAGAAGAATTCTGTTTGCTTGGTTTCCTCTTTCCTTTCCATTTTAACCCCTTTTTAGGCTCCTCTCGAGCTGTGCAAAATTGAGAAGCACTTAGGTTTTAATCACTATTCCCAGGTCTGCAAAGAGGTTCTGTGATGAATAAATAATGAATTCGAGATTTTAATCAGTGTTATGATTTTTGAAAAGGCTAATTATCATTGTTTACAGACATGCCTTTCCAACGCATTTCCTTGTTTTGCCTTCAAAGCTCCAAGGGTTAAGCCCCTCGCACGCATCCCTCCCATCCCTCCCCAGCGCCGCGCTCCTTGCCCGGGATTTCTTTCGGGGGCTTGGGGGTATTTTTTGTTCGTTTGGTGTTTTTTAGGGTGGTGTTTTTACTGGAGGAACCGTAGGAGAGCCGGGGCCGGGCGGCCGGAGGCGCGCAGGGCTGGGGGGAAAGCTGCGCACCACGGGCGGCCGCTCCGCACCCGCGGAAAAGCCACGGCGGGGAGGGGGGGGAGCTTTTCTCTTTGCTGTCTCTGTACAGCAATGGTGCAGAAGTATCTGATTTTCAAAAGAATATTTTTATTATCGATAATATCGATGATAAAAAGTGGCGGGCGACGTGTCCGTCCCCCGCTTCCCGGGGAAGCCGCGCTCCGCTCCGGTCCGTCCGCAGCGCCGCGCCGGGATGCGCCGGGATGCGCGGAGCGCAACGCGGGGCTGCCCCGACAGCGATCGCCCCCGGCTCAAGCCCTTCGCGTTGTTATTATTATTGTCATGATTTTTATTATTTATGATTTTTACTATCTATGATTTTTACCATTACAGCTGCCACTGGCCTCGTTCAACCCGCTCTGCTCACACCTCCATCCCCTCGGCCATGCACCGGGATGGGAGAGCCTTTTCCGCGGGTGGGATATTCGATGCCAAGCTCCCGATTTCCCCCATTCCCTCCCCTCTTTCCCCGCCGCCGCCGCCGCTCCCGGGTCCTGCGGCCGCGTCCCGCATCCTCCGCCCGCTCCGCGCTCGCTGCTGCCGCTGCTGCTTCCGCGGGGTGGGGGGGACAACTTCCAACCCCTACAGCCCTTGATTATCGGTTTCCAGCAACAGCTGCGAATCTTCGCTAAGAATCCAAAGAAATATCAGAAGATTAGGCAGCGATGCTATTTATTGCCCTGTAATTAAAGTTCTATCAGTGTTTCTATTATAAAACCTTATTTGCAAGGGTTGGTAACTCAGAGGCAAAATTCTCCTGCAAGATAAAGCCTCGCTGAGAAGTATTGCAGTTAAATAAGGTTTGCTTGTTAGAAGGTAAAATCCCCAAGGACTTTCATTCAGGTGCTCATTTATATCTGCAAATAGATTGCCAAGTCCCCCAAATCAAGGATATATATAAGAGGATTTTTTTTCCCAAAAATCAAGGATTCATGGAAAGGTTTTAATATAATTCTCTGGGAAATTATTCCCATGAAAACAATTTGTTTGAAAGAAAATGCCCTCTGGTCTTTTCCACACAAACTAGTCCTGGGCTAGTACATGAGAACCCAACTTAAAAGTGCCTATGAGCAGAAAAGAGGTTGGTTAATTATTTTCAACTGTCCTGCCTGGAATAAAAAACAGAGTAAACAGCTTGAACAGGGAAAGGTGAATTTAATTTTCAAGGCCCTTTAACTTTTAATAATCTGAGGAACAAGATGGGAGGTACATTCTACCCTCCCAGTTATCCTGATATAAATTCATTCAAGATTTATATTGGTGTAATAGAGAAGCAGAATTTGCTCCGTGATTTCTAATGAACTGCTGGCTCGGTCTTTAAAAACGCAATTAGAAAAATCTAACCACCTAATTCAGAACAGCTTTGAGCTGAGGCAGAGGTCTCAGTGCTGCAAACAGGGATGGAAGCTGGTCGGTGCCACGGCTCCTTGCCGTGCCTGCAGCACCGGAGCAGGGCTAGGAATGCTGGAAATGGCTTGCCACAGAATTCCCTAGTTGTTTTAGGATTTTCCATCCTTTTATACGGAAAAAGACAATTCTCATGCGGACTAAACCTGCCTTTCCTGTGATCTCAAATGCTAAGACAAAAGGATTGCAGGATTAGGTGTCTGCCCTGTCACTGATGAGGAGGAGCTGCCTGGTGAGGCTGGCACAGAGTCGGGAAAACCCGGCCCTGACTCTGCACTGAAACTCGTCTCAAAGCCCTGGCGCCGCTGTGTCAGTGCAGGTGAAACATCAATAAATATGAAAGTAAGTCAAGGTTCAATTCTCTCGCTCTGCTCACAGGATTAGGTGTCTGCATTCACCGCTGACTCATGTGTGTAGGAACAACGGGACCAAGGTCCCAGTTTGTCTCTCTGACCTTTTGAAGTGAGGGGTTGAGATGAAGCGGCATGGGGCCACACTCTCGTTTCCTCTGCTGAAACTGAGAGGCAAAACTCCACAGGTTGTTTCAGTCTGTAGCACTGAAGGGACACTCTCTGGGGGAAACATCACCTCTGGCTACCTGGAAACTCTACAAGTATCACTTATGACTACCTGGCAGTCCTACATCACCTCTTGACTGAGCACCACAAACAGGCCAGGGTGGCCCCTGACACAGCCTATGATGTGGTAAGGGCATGGAACCAGAATGGTTTGGGTTGGAAGGGACCTTTAAGCTCATCCAGCTCCAATCCCCTGCCATGGGAAGGGACACCTTCCACCAAACCAGGCTGCTCCAAGCCCCATCCAACCCAGCCTTGAACACTTCCAGGGATCCTTGCTCCAGAGCAGCTGTGCATCTTCACTAAGAATGTAAAGAATTATCAGGAGAAAACACAGCACTGCTATTTATTACCCTGCAATTAAACTCCTCACAGAGTTTCTATTATAAAACATTATTTGCAAGGGTTCATAAGAAGGGGAAAATTTTCCACCAAGACGAAGCCTTGCTCACCACACAAAGCTGGGCATGGTTGAAGCATCACTGTCAGTGAGTTCAGCAGGGCAGAGCTCCACCTCTCCAAGGAGCTGGGCGAGACCTCCTCTGACCATGGAGCTGATGAGGATGTGCTCTGAGGACAGCAGGAGCCTTTGAGTGCAAACCACACAGCTTTGATGTTTTGAGTCTGCTCACCACAAGCCCTAGTGCTGTGTTACAGCATCTCCTCTTTCCCTTTTACTGGTTTGGAGAATGACTCACTGTGATGCTTGAAGCAACTTGCTATAATAGCACCATGCCTCAGTTTCCCCAGAGGTAAAGCCAAAAAATATTCCAATTTGCTGGTGCAAGGTGTGATGACACTGGTGAACATCTATGATACACTCTGGTAGGGGTGAAAGGCAGTCCTGGTCCTTGGCTCTTCCCAGGATGACCACCAGACCTACACTATTGGAAAGACCACATCCACTCATCCACATGCAGTGCTAAAACCAAGATGGGCTTTGGCTGAGCAGAAAGGAGGAACCTGCATGCAGAGAGAGGATAACTGCAAAATTACAACTCTGTGGGGCTAGAAGAACACCCAAACTTTCCATTGGATCTCCCTGGGTTGCTTTTGATTGCTTCATGGGGTAATTTTAACAAGAAATAACACATGCTCTCCCTCATGCTGAAAAATGACATTTCAGCTTCTTGATGGTGTCAGAAGTGACAAAGGCACATGTGGGGACAGAGAGCAGACTGCACCTTTCACCCCTTTCAGGGAGAGGAGCTGCCCTGCCTGATCCAAGGGAAGCTGAGACCACACCTGTCGGCAAAGACAAATCTTACCAGGCTTCACATTGTAACACCTTACCCAGAGTCCTCTTCTGCTTCTTCCCAGAGCAGAGTTGAAAATGTTGGAATTGCCATAAGGTTTTATTATCGCTTCCAAACCAGATTCTACTTCATCAGATAAAGACACAATTGCATTCATTGACTCTGACACAAGGATATGCATGGTGATAAACATACAGATAGATGTACACACTTATACATGAATGAGATATGCTAATTAAAAATTGCAGTGGGCACTTTATTAAAAATTTATTGAACAATCTACATCTTCAAAACATTTTACATCAACAAATATTGCGGCTTGACTGCTGGAATCATAAGTGATTTATCTTTAAAAGACTGTATTTGCAACTGGATGCAAAGATTCTTGATGAACTGCCATTACATTTAAACTACTGGTTTTTATTGGAAGTATTTTGATTGTTATCTGTTTGTTCTCCATCCTTGAGAGAAATAAAACAAGTGTCTCGGCTTTCATTTTATCGGTTAGATGGCACCATGTAGCATATTTCCCATGCTAGTTTGAATTACAGCTGTTTATCTTTCAGCTTTCTTTAAGATTAATTAAATGCAAATGTAACTCCACGAATCATGGGATTACCTGCCAGACCCCTTATTAATACCTTCACTTAAAAACCCCTGTGCCAGAGAGTCATTAATTTGCAATAAAAAAAAAAAAAAAGAGGGAGAGAGAGAGAGAGGGAAGTGCTCAAGCAGCCCTTTGCCTCCCAACAACCCGGAGATGGCTGCCCAATTAGTCCGGCAGCGTTCGGATCCTCCTTTCAGGCCCTGTGGCCCTTTGAGGACACAATAAGGCTCCAATGATAACCTGGCAACCTAGGTAGAAACTCAGCCAAGTGTGAGCGTTTGAAGCTGCAGCTTGGCTGCCATCGTGTCGGCGAAAAGAAAGAATTCAGGCACCATGTCATCCAGTACAAAGGATAAAAACAGATTCAACCGGAAATTCAATGTGGCACCACATATGGGATACATGAGTGCGGTTACACAACAGGCCACATATTTTTTTTGAACAGTCTCCTGCATGTGATGCCGAGGACATGTGTAACCATCATAACGTCTCTAAGAATCTGTATTTAATTTGAGCTGGGGTGGTGGCAGGGATTGGAGATCTGAAGCCGCCACAGGTTTGTGGCAGATGGCTCTGTGTCAGCTATGACAAGCAGCCAGGCTCGGCTTCCTCTGCAGATTTTCTTTTCTCTCTGATCAGGTAAATATGGGCACACTCTGGAAACTTCCACAATTCTGCCTGAGGCTGCAAGTTTGTGACTTAGCCCCATCTGTCACAAATCTTCCCTCGGTTCTGCTGCGAGCAGAGACCTGAATTTACTGCCGAGCGCTGCCCAAGAAAACCCGGCCGTCTCGCCCTGCGAGGAAGCACAAGAGAGAAGCACACGGAACCCTGTTAGAGACTGGGACACAAAATGAGGCAAGGATTTCAGGAGGGGTGGAAGCCAGTTGGTCAAAAATGGGGTGAATTCAATGTTTGGCTTTTTTTAAACAGGTAAACTGGTCATCAGGCCCAGGTTATTTGCTCCCTCTGCTTTACTGGACACATCAAGGACTGAACACCCTCAGGGACTAATGTGCCCCTCTCACCCTCAGACATGGCAGAACCATGAGCCAGCAGGAGCAGGGCCTAGTTCTACCTGACCATCATCATTCTGGGCTTCACTTGAGAATAATCTGCTTTTTTTAGGAGTGATAACTCTGCAAAGATGCGGACATTCATTTATTCAAGGAATAAAATTCCATCTCTATCATTCCATCAGCAGTTCCTAAATATGTGGAGATCAAAAGAAGTGAAGTTTTCACATAAAGCAGTATCTTCCCATAAAGAACAAACAGCATAATGTCAGTAGCAGCACAGTGTCTTTCATGAAATAATCAAGTTGTTTCCAGTGTCCTAAGATCAGAACTGAAGCACTTAATATCTACTCTCCCATCATCAGACTTCAGAGTTAACCTTTAGAATTTAATGAGGAGTGTTCATCCATTCAGACTGACTCTTTCAGGACAGTTGGAGTTCAAGCACACAGTACTGATTTAGTGTAGATTTTAGGCACTTTTTTAAAAATTGCCTGAACAAAATTAAAATTTAGAGACTAATTTTCCCCACAAAACCTGAGATTTGGCAGGCAAGGCTGGAATGGTGTTCAGAGCAAATTTGTATTGGGTCAGATCTGCTCTGTGAACCAGCTCCTTCCCTCTGCAAATGAGTAAGGGGGAAGAATCAAGGTGGAAAACAATTTGTAGCAATTATTTTTGGAGTTAAATTTTCGAACTCCGAGCACTTTTGGAGACCACCAAAACCCACTGCTGTTTTATATGAATTGAGTGCACTGTGAGGCCCAAGGCAGAGCTATTTAGTACACCTCAGTAGAGTAACAGTATTTCTCTGACCAAACTGGTCTGTTCTGCAGTTTCTTATATTGGCCTTTCAAAACTCACCTCATTCTCGCTGTCTTTAAACAAAAAACATCAAATTTTGGATGCAAATCTATGCAGTACCTTGCATAGGATGGCTCAGAACACACTGACTGACTATAACAGTGGGAAAACAGTTTCATGCTTTTTTTCTCAAGGTAATTTGAATAAACTGTACTGGGAAAAAAAAAGTTTTCATGCTTTTTGCAACTTTTCTTCCTATTTCCTTTGACCCATTTCTCCATCTACTGTTTTGAAGTGGCTGTGGCTCATCTGCCAGTTTTCATTTGCTTTCTCTAACTCCCCTGGAAGCTATCTAACACTGTCAGAACAAAAAGTTCCAAGTCCTGGTGTTTATGCTGAAAGTTGCCCCCGTAATTGCTTTAGTCCTGTTCTGCAAGTGCAGCCAACTGCTGTGAGCTACAGACCAAGATTTGGGGACATGGTGATGATGGAAATGTTGGATTAATGGTTGGACTCAATGATCTTAAGGGTCTTTCCCAAGCTTAATATTTCTATGATTTTCAGAGAGCTGGAGTCTCCTGGATATTTACCTCAGATAGCCAAGAGCAAATCAAGCTTGGTAGAAGTTCAGGTGCAGGCCACCTACACACAATATGTATCTACACATATATCCATACCTATGGCTGAATCCCAAAAATTAGGCAAATCCAACAGCCTTCCTGCCAGTTGATTTCTCCCACAGTGAGGATCCAGGTCAGCCAGGGAGACCTCCCTCTACCACAGTTGCTTGAAGACCTGAGGTTGACCCAAAATCCTTAAATTGTGTCCCACAGCCCAGCATGCCCTCCCACCTGTGCAAATTCCTAAGCTACAGAGGGATTCCACCTGTATCAGCCACACACAGGGAATGGAAAACGTCAAGACTCGAGCCTAACCTGGATGTGACCCTGAGCAACTTAATCCAAGCTTGAAGTCAGATCCTACTTTGAAACTGGCCCTGCTTTGAGCAGAGGCTGGGCCAGTGACCTCCAGAGGCACCTTCCTTAACTAGTCTGTGATTCTGTGTTCCAAATAAGCAATGGAAGCTTTCTTTCAGATAAAAAAATAATAAAAATTGCTATGTTTTATATATTTTACCTAGGATCCCATGCCTAAGCACTGGAACAGAGATGGAGGAGCATGGACACAGAGAGTTCCTGTAACCTTCCCACACAGACTCTGAGAAGCAGATCAAGACCACAGGCTCCGAGAAGCAGATCCAAACCACCCCTGAAATAATTTTAAATCACGTTCACTGGAAACTGAGCAGCTCAAGAGGCAAATACAAGTTTCTCTCTTGTGTTTCTAACCTCCTTCTGACCTGCACCTAATGCCAGCCAGGTAAAACCAGAAATTCAATACAATTCCTTCTCTTTTAACTCTGCAAACATGCCCTACTAATGAACAGAAAGCCAGCAGGATGGATGGAAATACTTGCACTATTTGCATACCCTATAAAGCTCTGAATTAACTTTATCAGCCCGGGACAAAAGATCTGGAGAACACTGTAAGCAAACATCTGCTCAATATACATTCACCATTAAAAAGTAAACAGTAGGATTGGCTCCATAAGGAACAGGTTGGAAATTATCAGAGTACTGCACATCACATAAACTGATGGCAAGGCCTAGAATTCTCTAAAGCAATGATCACACCAGCACAAAAACAGCTCTCAAATATCAGAACGGCTTGAATGATGAGAGATTAGAATACAAACATGGAATAACATTCACAAGGAGAGACCAAAAAGACTGGGACACTGTAAATGTTTGACAAATGTTTATAAAATAATGGACGGGAGAGTAAAGATGGATGGGGAGCTCCTGCTTCCAAGTGACCAACTCCAGGGCAAGAAGACACTCAGCACAACTGAAGGTGGGGAAAACCTGAGCTAATTAAGGAAATTATTTAAACAACATCATGAACACATCATAGAATCATGGAATAGTGTGGGTTGGGAGGGACATTAAAGACCATCTCATTCCAAGCCCCGGCCATGGGCAGGGACACCTTCCACTAGACCACGTTGCAAATGGAAAAATGAATTTCCCATGGAGTTTTGCTGGGGATTAGGTAAGGATAAAGGCAGAGGCACCATCTCTGGCTCTCACATGGTCTGTACAGGAACTGTGAACAACAGGGCTGAGTGGCTGATGGGACATCTGCCATCAGACTCCCCTGCACCCTCACGTGCCCAGTGCCCTGTAGCCTTACACTGAGAATGCCTCCTGCTGCTTCCCTGGTTTTGCCTAAATATGAAAGCTGGACCAGGAGCAGTTTTCCCTTCTCCACATTTCCCTGAAATACCCAAGATACTGCTTTATCTCAAATCAGAGAAAAAAGAAAAGGAAAGAATAAGAAAAAAAAGAAAGTTTTGTTAGAACTGCCCTACACAGCCAAATCCTGAGACTGGAAACAATTCAGATGTCTACGGTCTAACTGGGATCTTAATTTGATTTTACAGCAGTTTAATCCCTTTGAATTCAGCAGACTTCCTTCTACAGTGGTGTCAGAAAGAAAAAAATCACGCCATGTGTCTTTTCATAGGCAGGTGAGCTTCTGTAGTGTGATGGAAATGAGAAGATGAATGTCAGAAAGTGGGCCAAATTCTTTTCTCTGTTAAACAAGCATGAGTGAGAGTAGGATTTTTCTGTAGGAACTGAAGCTGACAGCATGTCAACCAGCACTCATTCAGCTGGGAGGGCTGGGAGAGATTATTTAAAGTTGTCAGCTCCTTCCATGCCTGGCTTTTGGCAACTCTTCTTGTCCCTTTCCACTGTATACTCTTTATACATGCTGTTTTAAATTAAGAAACTCAAGTGAGGAAACTGAAAGGTAAACTTTAAGAAAATAATGCAGAAACAAATGCTTTGCCCTATTTTATTTTATTTTATTTTATTTTATTTTAAATTTAAATCTACTAGATAGGGCACTAACAGGTCCTGTGGTACGCCCTGACCAATGCCCTGTTTTTGTTACTTGCTTCATTCCGGTGCTTACTTTGGCAACCAAAACCACCCAGAACTAGAGTTTGATTCCATAAAACTGGAACAGAACAAATAATTGATAACAAATGAGATTTGCTTCCCTCTCATCTCAGTCTTCTGCTAATAACTGGCAGAAGGCAAGGTTGAAACGCAGATGAGCCAGCCCTCAGTGCTCAGTGAATACTTAGGGTGAGCAATACATCATCTGGAAAGGTTTTCATTGGTGCTTACATTATGGACATTTTTAAAAGTCTGCCAGTATGAATCTGCTCCATGGAGTGAAGCTACTACAGTTTAATGCTTTGGTCTGTGCATTTTCACAGGAGTGCTCCCTATGTCCAGTCCCTAAGCCCATTGCCTTACTACCACGTATCTCCTTTCTGCCCCTAATTTTATCAGTACAAGCATTGAGGACATCTGAAGGAATAAACTGCCTGTTTAATCAGCCACTGTCTAATTATCATAGATATCCTGAGTAATAAAATCCCAACAATATGTAAAAGGTGATTACTTCCCACCTTGAGGAGCAGAATGCCTAACCAGCAGAGGAAAGAACTATTTGCTTTTAAAGGATTTCTACTTTCAAAATTTCACAGATACTTGGTAAACTTGATGCCCAGAGTATAGCAGGATGGTTTCTGAAACAAAAGGAGCTGCTTAGCATTGATTCTTGTGCTGGGATCCCTTTTCTAGTCCACTAAAGCAGATATGACATTATAGTGATCTGAAAAATAGTGAAAATACAGTGCAAGTGCTGTGTAGCCTTCAGGATTTCACTCTTTTCAGCTTCCTTACAAAGCAGCATCACTCCAGCTGTAATGATCTTAAAAGCACAACTCTAAGCCAGCATTTTCCAGGAGGTTTTGTGGATGGTCTATTGTGAAGGAAGACTAGGGGTACGTGGGTGTAGACAACTCTAACAGCATTCTCCGAGCTGATCCAAAGCCTATTAAAGACAACAGGGATCTTCCCTCTGCTGCTCACAGGTGCTGGATTAGGCTCTGCTTTCCTTCTTTTAAAACGATCCCCACTCAGCTCCATTGCTACCTGTTGCAGAGGTTCAACCCTGACACTCAGAAGATCTGCAAACCCCATGCATGAGGGGCAGTATAAACACCTTCAGCTTCCGCCTACAAATCATCCCAAGGAGTTCTTTAAAAAAGAGAAAAAATCCCCCAAGCAAATCAGCATTTTGCCTACAGGCTCGTGCGCACATTTTTCGACCTGTACTATTTTATACCAGTATTTTTTGCCTGCCTTGGCTCTGTGTTCAGGAGCTGGGGATCCATGTGGGAGAAGATCCATGTGAACGCAACCATTAGCTGAGCTTGAAGCACTGGGAAATGCCAAGGTAAACATTTAAGGACTGTTTTCCCTTTGAAGCCCCCATGCCTAACTCTACGATACTATTGACTCAAGAAGTAATGCTGAACACTGGAAGTGTTCAGTCAGCATTTTAAACTATTATGAGCTACCTTCTGAACCATTGCCAAGTTAATAGACAATGAAAGATAATGAGCTTGAAATTGGGTGTTAAATTGCGTTTTTGGTTCTCTCCTTTTTTTTTTTTCCTTGAGGTTTAACTGTTTCCTGCAGAACAACATCATCTTTGATGTATCATTATGTAAATGCCTATTTTTAGGTCACAAAAAAAGTCAAGGCATGGGCCAAGCCCTCGCTGCTCCTGCTACGTGTGTGCGGGAAGGGGCAGAGAGGCAGACGAGGCACAGCAAGACCCAACACTTCCTGGTCCCCAGAGGGAGGGAGGGAAGGGAGGGAGGTGGAGGCATGAGGTTGGGGTCTGTTGGCAGCATGAGACTCCAAATTAAGGAGGAGATTACTCGACCTGTTCATTAACAGTGTGGCTGGACGGCGACAGCCAGTGAACTCTCCAAGAGCTGCATTTGTGTCGCACGGGTTAACACGAGGAGCATTTCCATGCACCCCCAAGCCTTTGAGGACTTTCAGCTGAATTCAGGGGTTTTCATGAGCTGAAACACCTCTGTCGTGCAGGGGTGATGGGTATCCAACCTGCCCGTGGACAGTAAAAGTCAAAAACCGCTGTAAATGTACGGATCAGCATGCAGAGAATTGCAGTTATTCTTCTGAAAGCAGCATTGTGTAGTAACGGCTCTTCACTAGAATAATGTAAAATTTAGTGCTTCATCTACATTCAAATGAAAAAAAAAAAAAAATTGTAACTCCCATCAGTGTAAATACATGCCTTAAAACCGTAAAAGTCGGGCTAGCACCGAACGCTTGAGCAAAACCTGAATGCAGAGTTTGCCACTGAACCTGGACTTTCTTGACAGAAATAACTGCAAAGAAGAGGACATGATAAACTCCAGTAAATTATGCTCCCAATGAACTTTAATGCTGAACACACCTTATAAAGTAAAGAATTAAAATAACTGTAATTATGAAAATCACTCAAATCATTCCAGAAGCCGAAGAAACCTTACCTGATACCTGTCACCTGCATTTTTTGAACATTAAATTATGAAAGGAAGGTAGGCTTATCTTCATTAGTTTAATTGTAGGATCTTTCTTTTATTTTCCTTTTAAACTAATGAGTTGCATTAATCCAGGTTCATTTTTATAAGCCTCTTGGGTCCAAATGTAAAGGACAGTCATTTTAGAAAACAATAAATTAAAAAAAAGCATGTAGCATGCATTAAGTGCACGTATTTCATAAGACCTAGGTTAATACAACTGGCATCTAGTTTAATTAATCCTTGTTAGTGTAACGACTAATATCCCTCCCTAGCATGTTTCCTTTAAACATTAGTATGTTAATTAAATGTTGTTTTTTTAAGGGTTTTTTTTCCCCTTTGTACTTCAATATGGCATTATATCATCTAAAACTATTCCAAACAACTACCTTATAGAGATGTTTCCTTACAATATCTGGTCTCTTGCAGAAATTCTGAAGCCTTTTAAAAAGCTGTTCAGGTGTAGAATACAGATATTCAGCTGCAGGAAAAACAGATACATTTTTAATGAAACAAAAACCTCAAAGCACACACTCGATATTAGTCACTTTACTAATTAAAAATGCATATTGCTCTGTGCCGCCTCGTGTTTTACATTATTTAAGCATGATTTTATAAGGTTACCTCAGCTCACAAGGATGTTTAATGCTAAATAAGACTGTGTAGTTGTGCTGTTTAGACATCTCCTTTGGGTGATTAAAATACATTATTCTAATGTAACACAATGCATATGTGATACATTTAGTGATGAGATTTTTCAAAGAACTGGTACTACATTAGTGTGTATCCTGTACTGCAGTTGCATACTATTAAGTATTAAATTGTTTAAATAATTTGGTGTGATTTTCAGGCCTGGCTTTTTTTTTTTTCCCTCTCTTCTGTGTATCAAAAAAAAAAATCTGCAAACCATTGCAGCATCAGTGACCTTTTAACAAAAAATCTATCATTATGGGATGTGTATGCTAACAATGAAGAATGCTATTTCAAAACTTGCTTTTGTGTTATCTTAAAAGAACAGATGGCAAATATAAACTTCGTCTAATGTATTAAAACACATAAAATTTGCCTTAACACTAACATGTTGGCTTGCCAAATAAACAATTGCTTTCACTCAAGTTTATTCCCAAACTTTGGATTTGAGCAGGAATCACGTTGTTATGTTTCAGCAGAAGGAATAGGCAACAAAGCAGCTACCTGGGAATATCTCTGGGTACACCAAGGCTTTGGGACACAGCGGGTAACAGCCACAATGCACAGCCTCGATCCTGAGGATTAGAAATCACAAATACACAAAACCAGACATTAGTCAGCCAAAAAACTTATTTCCGTGCAAGAGCCTTGAGGTTGCCTGCATGCAGCAAGAGGGAAACATTTTTTTTTTTTCTTCAGCAGCATAATCCTTCTAAATGCCAAAGTTGCTCTTTTTAAAGAAAATTTTATTGATCATATGAATTACATAGAACAGAACAGCGAGCATATGTTTTGTTCGCTGAATAAATCAAAGCGCAGCTCTGCATTTTTTTGTTTTTTAAATACTGTTTAACACATTTTATAATCAGCAGACAGACACATGTAACAACATGGTGAAGTATGGACGGCTTTGCTTAATAATGCTGCTGGAAAACAAGGGGCACGTTTGCTACACCGGGGTGTGCTCACAGATACACGCACCACCCTCACCTGGCACACCAGATATTCCCCTCAGACTTCCAGGCTCCAAAGGTTACAGCTAAATATAGCCCAGGAAAAACTTGCAGCATGCTCCAGTCTGGGATATTTCAGCTTATTCACATGCTTTGGATAATTTCCTTTATTTTTCGGGACATAAACTGTTGTATTTTTTAATAACCGCTGATGAAATTCCTTCACCGAAGCGCGCGAAGCTTTGTACTTGTGTTTTTTTTCCAAGGAACGTTTTGCGTATCTCCTGTAACATCAAACCCAAATATTTTAGAATTGCACCACCGTGGTGCAAAGTTTTCCAGTAGCTGTCCCCCCTCGGAGTTCACATTTTAACAGCTGAATGGGTTAAAGGCATCCAGGTTTCAGTTTATTTTTTCCACATAATGACCATTGATCTGACACAATGTCCCTCCAAAGATACAACTGCAATTTCTGTTGGCCAGAAATTACACAGTGAAATTCAAAACACTTCTTAAAATATGTTTATTTTATGAGAGCCTTTGAATTTCCTCCAACGTGTTGACCATACGAGGACTTTATTTTTAACTTCAGTTTCCCTCATTCCCCAGAATAAAAAAAAAAAAATCTGAAATCTTGTCAACGTTCACCTTTTCTATTTTCAGTGACAACCCAAAGGCTTTTGCTACCTTCATGTGAATGTCAGGTTTGGGACTTTATTACAGGTACCCTGAAAGGACTCTGTTGCCTTTAGATCTTACTAAATTTTAAACAGGAAAAAAAAAGAAAATAAAGAATAACATATTCAGCTTTCATGCTAGAAAACTATGCATATCCACAAACCCCAAAGACACATTTCTCTGCAAATGCTTTTGCTAAGAAATGACTGCTGTTTTTTTTTTATAAACTTTTAAAATTTGTAATTTATGGTGGTTTTTTTTTAAATAACATATGCACTTCAGATTGCATTTTAAACATTAACAACAATTTCAAAGTGTACATCGTCTAGCACTATATTTTTTACCAAAGGGAAATGTTTCTGATGTGTGATTTAATTGATGATTTCAGTTCTTAAATATTGTGTCATATGTCAAAGCAAATAGATTTTTAAAGTTTTCTTTAATCTAGGAGGAAAAAAAAAAGAGTGAAACTGTGGACATTTCAGTAATAGCTCAGATCACTAAGTTATGTTAAAATATTTGCTTTTTAATCATATCGTCTGCATGGAAAAAAAAAAAAAAAAAGGAACAGCTCCCTAAAACAAAACTGCAGGCCAAGATGGGATCTGAGTCATCGTTTGAGTATGAAATTTCCCCTTACGAAAAACCTCTACCAGGATCATGAATTAGTAAAATCAGAATTTAATGCCTCTGTGGTTTGCTGGATGAAAGTTAAAAATTTGGAATTCTTTCATTTGCAAATGATCTCATTTGCATACTCCT
>VZTZ01042582.1:561547-576547 GCA_013400955.1 Drymodes brunneopygia | reverse complement strand
AGCCTTCCCCCCTCACTGCTGACAAATCCCAAACAAGAGCCAGTCACAACAGAGCTCTTCACTCTCTTCCCCTGGGGAGAATCTGCCCCTCCAGAGCACATTCGTCTAAACCTTTAAGTCATAACTCTTCATTCCTTTAGAGTCTAAAGCCAAGCTTTAGCAGCACTGAAAAGTAGAGATTTCCCAAATTCCTACTGGATATTTGCTGTGTGCTTCAAACCAGCAAGCCACTGAAAAATAGGTGTTTCAACGAAGTGAATGGTTGCTGATTTATGAAACATGTTATCCACTTCTTCTGTCACCAATGACTGTAAATGTGACATTAATAATAATGACAGAATTTGGTCCCATAATTGGAGGGAGCGGAAAATGCAGTGCCAACCATTTATTTAAAAAAAAAAACAAAAACCAAAAAACAAAACAAAAACCTGCAAACCCCCTCCTAACTAACTAGATCCTCAATAAAGTATGTGCAACAGGTTTTATTGGTGCTTGTTAGCAATGACCTGCATATGTCATCTGTATGAGTATGGCCCTATCAGATCCATGGTGATGAGACACATTTCACCACGTTGCCCCTTCTATAGACTCTATTTATACACGAGGATGAATGAACTGACAAGACAAGAGGTGCGGCATATAGATTTGATATACTGGCATAAATTTAGGATGATCTACATTATTCATAAGTACTGAAGCCACAAATGAGATATGTAACAACATCCAAAATGAGTGTCAATAGAATCTGTTCCCGCAGCGCACCATCGTATATTCCTATCTGTCACATATTCCTTAGAAATTTCTCCTTCTAAGAAATCTGGTGTGCTCAGTCTGGAAAGCAACGTTGCCTTGGGATCTGTGATAAGGCCTGCCTGGAAGAACAGGCTTTCAGAAAATTGTCTAAAAAGGAAGTGGACAGAAAACACGAAGAATTTCCTGCTACTGAATTATTACCTCTTTTTCCAACCCAGCTGTGTCTCAGTTGGGGACCCAGAAGTTATTTGGATCAGATCAACTTCTTGGTGTCTCAAAAATGGCAAAATCAAAACTAAACCAATTGAAATATCACCAGTCCAGCAGGCAACAGATATGACAGAACTGACAAATAAACTAATCCCCAGTCAATTTTTACAGACTGATGAGGCCAAGGGATTCAAGTCTACACTTTGGAAAACACACACAAGCTAAAACATTGGATATTTTGACACTCACTTGTCATTAATGTATATTTTAAAAAGGTTTAATTTATTACAAGTGCACCCAATACAGGATTTCATTATTCTCTTCATTGCTGTAATATCTCAGGCACAAAGCTGTGTGCCTGGATAAAATCTATTTATTTTCCAGACAGGTGAAACTGTTCACTGACTTGTGGGTTCTGCAGAAGCCAAGAAACGGAAGGACTGGCCAAAAGAGTGGTATAAAAATATTAAAGATTAATGACCACTTTCATGCCAGATACAAACCAGAAGCTCTCCACAGCAGTCCTTAACCTCACATTTTAGAGGGAACTAAGTGTTTTCACCTGCTAAAATCTCAGTCTGGATTTCAGATGAGTGACCTTGAACTGAAAGATTTTGCTTCCTATCTGAACCATCCAATCACCCACACCTATCTCTCTATTTAAATAAATACAGAAGTGTTACTGGACCACAAGTCATACATAAGGTCTTTCTCTGCCAAGTAAAATAAAAAACACTTACTGTCTTTAATAACTTTAATTTTACAATGTATCAATATTATTTAGTTTCACAACTAGGAAAATTTTAAGCACACTGTTTAAGACAAAAAAGTACATAAATGAAAATTTCTTCTGGAAGTAGCTACTTAATAGTAACTTTATAGTAAAGGAAAAAAGGAAAGGTACCTGGAATTTCACTGAAAGTCTCTCCAAGGACGGACACATGGAAAGGCAGATCTTGCTCTTTCAGCTTCATCAGGACTTTAAAGAAAGTTTCAGGATCTTTGTCATGTTCCCTTAAAACAAAGAGAATTTATCTCAGCATTGTTTACATTTAGTTGTGAAGTTATGGGTTTTTTTGTTTATCAGAACACTGTTCGTCTAAAATTGTACTTTTGGGGACTAAATATATTCAAGTAATTTCCCTCTTTGCTTCTCCTGTGAACAGTTTCCTCAACAGAGCATTTGGGGTTAAAACTCAATTTTATGAGATTGTTCTCTCTCTCTTCCCTGTCTTCAAATGATGGATTTACTCTCCAATTTATCAGCTTTGAAAATGAGAAGGACTGAGCACCTACCTGAAGGCAAAATCAGGCTAAAAAATGGATAGGAAAAAAAAAAAGGTTTTGGGGTGTTTTTTCTTCCCTGTCCAAAAAATATGTATATGACTTCCATTACAGTTCACTTTTTTTTTTTTTTTTTTCAGGACAAACAGGTTAATCAAAACCTTCTCCTAAACCCACAGTATTTCTCAAACCGGAATTTTAGGAATCCATGATACACTCATGAAAAGCTTCAAATCCATTTAGTGCTTAAGGTAAAGAAAGGAATAAATTGCCACGAGGCATTTTCTACCTTTAGATCTTTAAGAAATTACCTGGAAATTAAAACAGAATATAAGAAACTTGTACTTTATAATTTCAGCTGAAGATAATATAAGGTTTGCATGGGTATGACACTCAATGACATGAAACACAAGTTAGGTTATCTAAAAATAAATTAAATCCCAAATTTTCTAATCTATCTTCTTTATTGGCGCAAAATGAACGGTTCAAAAGGTATCACAAATGATGTAAAATTCTCAAATTCCTTTAAGTTATATTAAAAATGGGATGAGATAATTTCCGCACTCTAAGGTGAATATTATATCTTGCATTTAATTACTCTGCTTCAAATTATTGTATTTCAACAGATGTGCACCATATGCCTTTAAAATATTTTGGTTTTATTTATTATTTAGAGAATTCCACCGTTTTCCTTCCTGTATTAAGGGAAAAATCTATATCTCAGCTGTCCTGGTGTCTTTCTTCACAGAGTAATTATGCAGAATGAAATCTGTAGGTCTCTCACACTTTTATATGAAAGATTAATAATTATATCATTCAGGAAATCTGAAGCCAAATGACATCTGCAGTTCTACACGTGTTAATTTCTCATTCAGTCAATATTTTTGGTTTAGGGAATTAAAATAAATTAATCTTATAATTAAAGTGACTTCCCTAGGCTGAGAAACCTCCAGGAATTGCGGAGTTTTCGGAATAAGTCGCATTTTCTTAAAATAAAGCCAGACAATAATAGCTTTAAGAAGTCCTCCATCCTCCCCAATTTGTTTTGTTCCCAACAATCAGGAGGAATGCAACTGCATAAGCCTCGTAATTTGTTTCACATCTGTGAACCAGGAGTTTCCACCGTGATTCCAGCAACTGGAGTGGATGCGAGCACTGGTTTGGAGAGTGGATTTCTCCCAGTTCCAAAGATCCCAGCTCTTTGCCTATTAGTTTGCTGCATCCTCACGCTTAAAAGAGCCACCTGTTTCTGGTAGGTAACTTCTGTGCAGAAACTTTTGCCAGTATTGAGCTCCCTCCAAATGCCCAGCTCAAAGCGCCAACACGGGATCACGCGGATTCGGGTTTGGCTGGAAGAGAACATCCCCATTATGAATGCTTGCAAGAAAAACTGCTACGATGCTGGGAGTTGGTGCAATTCATGACAGAATTTCCCCCGAGCCTCAGTTTCCCCTGGACAGGTTTTTGTGGGTGCTTTGTGAGCGATGCCACGAGCCCACCCTGGCTCAGCTCGTCCCAGCGGACCGGCGCGTCCCCGCACGCGGAGCCGGCAGACGCGACAGCCACGATGCTGACAGGGATCCTTCCAAGCTCTTCACAGCCCCGCTATCAGCTTCGCAGCCACAAAAAGTCCTTCCAGCAAAGGATATGCTTTCCCTCTCGCCTTCCAGAAGAGACCAGGGGTCCCAGAGGCAGCCAAAAGTGGAGGATGCTGTTGGAGCCACATTGTCAAGGAGCTGGCAGGAGAACACGCAGCCTTACAGCTCGGTGAAGCCACATAAGCTGCACATATTTAGGAAAACTGATAGGAATTGGAAGTTGCAGCTTTGTTTAATAGGTGGGGAAGAACAGAAGGAAAATTTGGCACCCAGAAGGAATGCTGAAAGGGGAAACGTTTCCTCTGCACTGGAGCCTCTCTTGCGGGTTTTCTGCTGTAGGTGAACCTCCTTCCATCCCCCGGTATAAAATGTTTCCCTTTTAGGTGCCACTCCCAGATTTTCATGACACGTTTTGTGATTCTTGTAGCTTTTCTATTTGGGAGCTCCTCTTAATTGATTTTATCACTTCCTGTGACTTCTCCACGCCACAACCACTTTATTTTCAGTTAAGACCTCCAGAAACCTTCTGGCCCGTGCAGCTACAGACTGCAGTGAATTATTATTATTCTTGCAGGATACTAAAGGTCTTAGCTGCTCCTGGTAGAAACAAATAAATAGTACAAGACCACTTCTTCGCTGCATCAAAAAGGAGAGAGCTCTGTTTCTTGGCTGACATGGGGAAAATCATATACAATCCAGTCTGCCTTACTCAGCAACAACTGCTAAACACACCAGATTGCCATAGCAGTGATCATGGAAAAAGATGAACACAATATGGAATGTCTGTTCTGTAAAGATCTGCTCAAAATGATGTGCACTTTTGGCTGCATCTGTTGCATTTTTGAGCTTTATTAAACAGTATTAATTATATATACTCCATTTCCTGAAGAAGAACTGCAAAACAGTATAAAAGACTGATATTAAAATGCAAACTTTTCTTTTAAGATATTATGTTTGGGGAAAAATCAAGCTAATGTGACTCCAGGGTCTGGCTTTGTGGTTTAGTTGAGGTATTTGAAGTGCTTTTGTATTTTCACTTGATTTGATATGCATCTGGTAAAGGAAAAATAAGAACTGATCATGGTATGAAGATGCTCTAATTTTTATCCTAAGAGCATGAAAACATCAGAACGGCCAAACTCCAGCTGTAATGCCACGAAACAGGCACAGACACCACACCTACACTCAGATTTGAGAGCCCTGCCTTGGAGACATTTAATCTCCATATTCAAATACTACACAGCTCTGGTTTTTATCCAGGATCTTTTATTACTGACTCTAAGCCACATTTTAAGAGAGATATCTGAAGGAACTGGCTGAGGTTTAGTGATGTGGCCCAGGGTTCATTCTGATTTAATGACATCCCCTTGTAATCTGACATAAAACTTTGAGGAGTGTCCTTGAATGGGGAAGGGGAGTGTGGTGGGAGCAGCAGCACCACTACTGAGCCCCCATTATTATCTCTGCCTCTGATTTTCTGCTCATAAAATGGGTGTGACAATATTATTTTTTCACCACAGAAGGATGCTGTCAGGATTAATTGATGACTTGACATCCCACTTTTCAGCCTAAAGTGATTTTAAAAAGCAACTTCAGAGCACTATGATGATGCTCCTCTACAATCAACAGCAACGTTCTCCAAAACACCCTTCTGCTCTTCAGGGATTTCGGGAATTCAGCCTGAGCCCTCAAGCCTTACCCACTGCTGGGACTGGAAGCATGGAGACCACCTAAACTGGAGTTATTCTCACCCACATCCCTGACCAGTGATGGGAAACGCATTATTAAAAAAAAGAAAAAAGAGAAAGAGCAGAATTTGGCCCTTTACATTATTCAATGAATATTCATCTCCTGAATTTGGGTGAAATTCAATACGAGATCCATATGGTCTTCTCTGACTTTAGTTTAATTTTTTAAGTATATGTAAACTTATCCTACATGGTGATAATCGCAGTTATTTAGGATTTGGAGGAAGGTATATCTAGCAATGCAATTAGAAAGTGGAAGAGTTGTGGAAAAGCAGCAGAATTTGCTCAAAGGGGGAAAATAAATGTAGTCTATTAAAAATATGTCAAAACCTCAGGTTAATGCATTTATCAGTTACAAAAAAGTGCAAAACCAGGGGAGAAAGTCTCAATATTTGAGAAAATACAACATAAAGGCCATGCAATGCTTGTGAAAGCCACAGCCCTGTGGTGACATCTCTGTGAGTGACAGAACCATTTGGGCTGCAAGGGACTTTGAAGACCATCAAGTCCAACTGTTAAGGTGCTACACATTCTGAAAGGGTTACAAATAAGCCCAGCTAAAACCAATATTAAAAAGGTTGATCTTAATCTTCTTAGGACATTTAGCACAGGAGATTTTCAGCGGGAGAGAATCCCAAATTGTGAGGGCACGTAGTAATATTTCACTTTGTACAGTGCCTTAAATCCAAGGAGTTCACACTGGCTGCATCTCCTTCTGCCTCACCATTCCCCCAAAATCACCCGCACTCAGATGGGCAAAGGGGGAAATGGCACAAAATCCTCAGAAGTTGAAGCAGCACATTAATTTTATACTTTTTAAAATGTTGTTAGGACATACAGAAAGAGGTAAAAGAAGGATTTCTGCCTGCCTACAAATAATGAGGAGTGAGTTTGGCAGCAAACAGGGCAGAAGAGATGGGCAAAGCAATTCAAAGGAGAGGAGAACCACAACAAGAGAAAAAAAAACACAAAAATTATAAATATTCCTGGAGAAAATGAAAAATGTATGGCATATCCAAAAACAGGGAGGAAAGGGATATATATAGCATAAACAGAAGACTTACACACACCCTACAGAACTAAAACCAATGCTCCACTTCATCCAAACCTAATCTAAAGAACAATATCAGGGATTTTTCCCTCTATTATACTATATACTGTATTACACTTTGATATTTTGCATTAAATCTTGAGCTCAGAAAAATTCAAATACAGGTTTATTATAATCAAATAATGATAGAAAGTGGAAGTGTGGCCACAAAAGATAAACCTGGCCTTCAGAACAGAGAATTGCAGAATTCTGGTCTTTTCCTGACACTGATTTTCCACACGACAGCTCTGCCCAGGTTTCCCCATCTGCAAGATATGGTCTTAGAGTAGCTTTCATTTACAGAAATATGGTGAGAATCACAGTCAGTAAATATTCAAGGAGAATAATATTCTTCTTAAAGAAGAGGACTCATGTTACAAACCTATTCAATATATGAAATAAAATACATTCAGGTAATTATTTTCACAGAGGACAGAAGACTTTCCTAAATAAAATCACTTTAATATACATTTTCTATGTTAAGACTAGGAGAGAAAAAAAAAAGGGGAACAAAAAAATTAAAATTCTAATTCCAAATTCTGGTAACAATGCTCATGATAACTGCAAAAGAGGAAATGTTACTGCCAGGAAAGTGCAATTAGAAAAGAAACAGGGAAAAAAGAAATAACTATAAAAATGCAAACATGAAGGAATGAAGGAAAAGTAAATTGCTTTCCATTTATTCAATATATCACAGTATTTTCCCATCTTTATACATTTCCAAGATGAGGTTAAGGTAGACTGTAAATATGTAGTTAAGTCCAGTGAGTTTTCTTTTTCAGCTGATCTGCTCTACAAAATGTCTTTGCTGTAATTGTGCCTCTAAACATTGTCTGGCATCATCAGCATCAAAAGTTCCCACAATATCTAATACCCCCTCAGTTCACAGAAAACAGAGTCAAGTAGAAGAAAATGTTTCTGCGTGAAAAAGGACCCTACAGAATAAATTTTAGCTGGCAATTTGTAGCTCCTACAAGCAAAAAAGGGTCCTGATCCCTGCCTGTGCTTTCAGAACACCTCTGCAAGCCAAGGAATTAAAAAATGGCACTGGAGAGGCAAAAAGCAGCCAAACAGTACTGGCAAACGGAGTGTTTTATTTTCTATTAGAGCCCATGACGTATTTACAGTGAGGAGTGTGTATTTTACCCTCTGATTTGTTCAAATTGCTGGCCTGAGAAAAATGGGTGGCATTTTGCTTTACGCTGGAAAAGCATTTTCTCCTATCTCTTGTTATCTACAAGAGATTCATAAAAAAGGAAACAAGAAAGAACCTTGGGAGTTTATTGTTTAGATTCTTCTTCTCCCCTCACAACTCACGAAGAAAAAACTCAAAATAAAATATTGCACGTCCCCTCACCAAAGAAACCTCAGGATCAGCATCAGTCATGGAGCCTCCTGCTTATTTCCTAAAGGGAGATTAAGCTTTGAAGACAAAGACCAGCATTTGGTCTCAGTTACCTTGGTGTAAAAATCAATGCACTTTCATTCCAGTGCCTTTCATTTCTTTTACTCCAGTTTCGCCAGCCTGGCTGTTCCCAAGTAGAGGATTCAGATTTTAAAAAACCCAAATATTTTATTTCAATTTGCAACAAAAACCTGTAACTGCTATGGACTACCCCAAAGAGTTTATTTAAAAAAAAATAAAATTAATTTCCTTTAGTGTTTCAAAGGTAGCATAAGGAAAGGCTTTGCTGTGTTGGGAGGACATAAAATATCTGAGTGACCCTGACACTCCTGATAACCATACACAACATACCCTACTGCAACTCAACTATAAAATATTGCAAAAAAGTCATGTCATGGCAATCATAAGGTGCTTATGAATATGGTAATAAGTGGATAATAGTCTAATAATGTAGTTCCTTGAAAGAACAGAAAATATATATAAATATGAATTTTTCTATAAATTACTACATGAAAACTACATTACTACAGGTTTTCCTGGGAATGGTGATCCTACCATACAAGACTCTGTGGCCTCTCTCTGATTTCCATGATGGTTTCACTGCAACTACTTCAAACTCCACCAGATGCTCTGCTTGGGTCAAAAAGCACATCCTGGCCTTTACTGAGTAATACCCCGAGAGGAATTAGCTCAGGTACCCGAGATAACTCATCCTTTTGGGATCTCCAAGGAAGAAGCTTCCAACCAGGAACTTTCTTGGCACCAAGGCTTGAAACTCATTATTCAACAAGATTAAAGTAGCTCCAAACCTCACTGCTTTCAGAATGAGGAATCAACTGCATTGAGTCAGGTCTGCACAGAAAAAGCTGAGATTAGAGGACACAGGGAGGGGGAAAAAGCATGAAAATATGGAAAAAAGGATAGCAGGGAGGAGAAGGCAGCAAAGAGAACAGACTTGAACAGTTGCAGTGTGGTAAGAAGAGGAAACTAATTAAAACCAGCTTTGATGGAAGAAACATAACCCTCCTATTACTGGTGAAAATTAGGAGGAATATTAGACCACTTGCTTATGAAATATTTGATTTTTGTCTCTTGAAGGTTATTCCCATACTTTGGTCCAGGGTGCTGTGACTTACAAAGGGGGCTGGTGGCACCATCTGCTAAGTTTGCTGGGGACTTTGTATTACAAAAGCTCTTCTGTCCTTGCCTATGATGTATCCCAAAACTGAGACTTGGACTATAATCTTCTAGAAAAATCCTGTCCAAAGTTTTCCAGAACATATGAAGAACAAGATGAAGAAAAAGCACAAACACAACGCTACCTAGTAAAACTGCAAACTCTACCTTGGATATGTTGTAGAAGGTTCTTGAAGAGACAGGGAGCGAAGTGATGGAGACAGAGAAAGGCTGAGGAACTAAGGAATGAGAGAAGAGTGAGATGCAAATTTGCAGCACAAGACTCTGTATGAGGAGATGCCCAGGGAACTGAGCCTGGCAAAGATAGAAGGATGAGGTCTGAAAGACCAAAACCAAATTAGATGAATGGAATAGAAAAGGATTGCTGTGAGAGCCATAGGTGGCAAAGCCTTGAGAGGACTCCTCAATCCCACTTGTTCACGTGCTTCTGCTCAGAGGCTTGGGCTTCACAACTACACAAGAGAAAAAAAAAATCCCCCATAAAATGCATTTCCCATCCTGGAAAAAGGGAGAGCCAAGCTTGCTGGAGTTGTTTGGGCAAACTGTGATGCCTCTGTTCCAAACTTAAACATTCTTCAAGTGTCCAGGTGATGCAGCTGTAGTTTTACATTAACTAAAAATTAGTTTTTCAACCATATCTAAAGCATTAATTGTAACAGGCTCTGGAGTGTGGCACTAAAGCAGCTGCTTTGTGAATATCTGGATAGCACAGAGGGAATCACAGAATCATGGAATGGTTTGGGTGCGAAAGGACTTTAAAATTCATCTTGTCCCAACACCCCTGCCATAGGCAGGGACACCTTCCAGAAGACCATGTTGCTCCAAACCCAATCCAACTTGGCCTTGAAGGAAAGTTTCTGTGCGTGATATTTCAGGCAGAATTTTGATATTATTTAACATTTTTATTATATTTAGGAAAACAGGTGCATCAGAGTGTAAAACCATCCCACACATCTGAAAACCACTCATGGAACTTGTATTTTGCTTTTGTTGCTCGTACAACGGATCACTACATACAGCCCAGGTAAGTTGCCCCTTCAACCTTGACTACACAGGAATGGAAAAAGGTTTTACACCAAATTGGTCTAAATACATTAAGAAACAGAATTGGGCCACAGAGCTTAAATACAGAAAAGAAATTAGAGTGCTTAGTAGAAGTGAAAGAACCAAGTGTATTTGGGGAAGCAGTGAGTAAAAAAAATAAGTTTCATTTCAATACAATTCTTTTTCAGCCCATTAAGTTCTCCAGTATCAGAATGAAGCCTGCTAAAAGTTAGTAAATAAAGGCTTTCAGGAGAGCTTTATTAAATCACTTATGACTTATCAAGTTAAAACTCCCACTCAGATATCTTAATAAAACTTTCAGAGAATATATTTAATTTTCCTGGAAATCAGAAGCCAATTACTAACTACAGGAGTTACTGTTGGCTACACCACTGATCAGCTTCCTGTAAATAGAATATTTGCCAACAACTTGAATTAGTTCTCTAAAGTTTCGGTTTCTGAAGGTCAAATAACTATGTAACTGCTTAATAAAGAAGCAAAGAAGTACCTCTAAATATCTCCAAGCTCTGATGGGCTTATATTCTGCTCCTTAGGTGAGGTATTAGCAAAGCTTATTTATTTTCATTTCCAAGGCTTTTATTTGCTCATTCCCTTGTGGTAAAGCTGATTTCCATGATGATTCCCTTCTTAATTTTAATACCCTTTTTACTCATCATATAGACATAAGAATTTTCCATAAAATAATGAAACCCTTCCAAAGGAAATGAAGACAACTAGGAGAGGAAAGTAAACTACAGCTTACTTCTTTTTCTTTTTTTCCCTTTCCCAATTAATTGATCCACTGTCATATGCATATATGAAAGATTTTTTTTAATGAAAGGAAAATAAGGTTAATTAACATAAAACCCCTCACTCCTTGAGATGTTGAATTTTGTATTTTATCCATGCTGCCTTAAGTGCCTTGATTTCCCAGTAATGACCTAGTTCTCCTAATGAGTAACATTAACCCCTGGCTGTAGCTGTCCAGGACTTAATTGTCAACTGGAGCTGAAATAGGAGAGTTTGCCGATCAGCAGGTATGTGGTATATTAACTCATGTCATTTCAGACCCTAATAAATAAATCTGTTGCTAAGGCAACAGGAACATCAGCTGTATCACTTTTTTCTTCCCCCCCCCCTCCCTTTTTAAAGGAAACTGCCTTTCACACTGAGCTTTTAAAAAAAGGAAATTAACTACATGTAACCGTAATTAGAAGAAACATCGTTTCTCATCTCAGAAACATATCTACATTAATGAAAAAAGGCATTCAGAAAAAAGGCTTTCTACTGTGACCAGGGTAACTGAAATTATTTCCCTTGACTGAGGGAATGCAATTTGAAGGATACATTCGAGTGGGAAGAGATCACAAAATATCTCAGCTTTTTGTATTTCTGAGATAGTTCCCCTCTCCTTTCATACACTGCTGATGCCAACAGAGCGAATGTTGCTTCAACAATTAATCAGGAGCCCAGGCAATTGAAACCAGGGGAGAAAAAACACCACTCAAACCCAAACACCTTCACTGCCCTCTGTGGATCTTCCTGTAAGTTGGGCAAACATGCAATTTTTTGGAAAGCTAAACAGACAGAGAATCACAGAAACATTTAAGTCAGAAAAGCCCTCGAAAGCCATCGAGTCCAACCATTCCCCCAGCACTGTCAAAGCCACCACTTGACCCATGGCCCCAAGGGCCACACCCACACAGCTTTTAAATCCCTCCAGGGAGAGGGACTCCACTACTGCTCTAGGCAGTCCCTGCCAGAGCGTGACAGCCCTTTGGGTGAGGATTTTTTTCCTAATATCCAACCTAATCCTCCCTGGCACAACTTGAGGCCATTTCCTCTTCTGGTGTCTCAGTGCCTCACAGGTGAATATCACAGCCCTCACTTAATTCCTGCCATTCTACCTCAGCATGAAGTGTTTGTCTTCAAATTTTCAAAACTGTAGTTTTTTGTTTGGTTTGTGACTAAAATATGGTATTTCTGAGTCTCTAATTATCCAGATCTCAATCAGAGAGAAGGTAGGAAGGAAACAAAGAGATGTTCACAAGCCCAGTTATGGCTCTTGAAACACAACAAACTGCTCAAAGTTCTATCTGCCTTCTCAGCAGAAGAATGTAAAAGTAACACAAAGCATCCTCTTTTTTGTGATCATCAAAATTCAAGATGTTTTCTCCTCTGGACTATAAGCTCCCTACAGCCCTTTGAGACAACATATTGTAAAAAAGAGGAAAAAAATTGATGCTGAGATTTCCACTTCCAGCACGTGCTGGACTTTTCTACAAGCTCTTAAAAACAGTGATCAAGGAATAGCATATCTTCCACTGGAAGAGTTCAGTGCCCCAAATTCCTTTGCTGCAGGAAGGCATTTCAAGATTAGACATCACTGAATGAACAACCAAAGAATGAGCATTTCCAAGCTGTCTTTTCATTTAAGACTGAACTTCTCAAATTCTTTCATTAACTTTCTTATTTGTTATTTGTTTGAGTCACCATCCCTGGAGGCATTTAAAAGCTATGTGGATCTGGCACTTGGGGACATGGCTTAGTGGTGGGCTAGGCAGCACTGGGGGAATGGTTGGACTCGATGATCCTCAAGAGGTTTTTTCCAACCTAAATCATTCTGTGACCCTAAAAAAGTAGTCTCTGATCCCAAACTTAACCCCAGCTTGCATGAATGTGAAGTTAGACTATTTTCATATGCGCAAGAAGGAAAAGTGTCAACTTCTACATTAATGTCTCCACGTGTTCATGGCAGAGCTTCATCCACCACGTGCCATCAGTATCACTGTCCCAGTGAGTGCTGTTTTCCTTGGGAGTGCTGGATTGCTTTCCTCAGCCACTGTTAAAAAGTTCCCATTTTGAATTTGTTATTTTATATCTTGTGGGCTTTTTATCCTACCTGGTACCTTCTAGTTAACACTGTTTAAACACTTGTATTTTAAGCCTTTGTCTTCAGTCTGCCTTATTTATTCACCATATTTACTCGTTCTCTGCAGGCTGTTCACAATGTTGAGAATGCCTGTTGAGCCTAATGGCATTTCTGGGTACTCAAATGTGTTTTCTGGATGGATTTCTTTCCTGTCTGGTGTCTTGCCACACCTGCATTTTGATGGGATAAGATTTGGTCCAAAATATTCAACAGCATGAGGAAAATACGAGTGTCTCTATAGGAAATAGTTTTCAATTGTGAGTTCAAACAGTGATTACACAAATCTTGGATTGTGCTGCCAACAGGAACAAGTTACTATTCAATACTATATATATATAAAATATTATATACACAAACTATCAACTATAATATACATATTGTATATGTATAAAATAAATACAGAATACTATTAAAAATCCCTTTCCAGGCTCCAATCCCCCACACCTTGCAGAGGACGTGTGCTCAGCTCACTGATGAAGAGCTGCCCCATCACAGAAGGCACAATACTAACTTCTTGTCCCCATCTGGGACAAGCCCTTTCCAAGCACTTGCTCCTGGGACCAGGGCCTCACGCTGGGCAGCCACGTGTTGGTACACACAGCCTGTCCTCCATGTACTCATTTCTTCATGATATTCTACATTAAAACCAGATAACTGGACACAGAATTATCTCTGAACACACCGGTTTCCCTTTGACCAGAAATCTTCAGATAATTTTTGCAATCTAGATTTGTTTGGGTTTTTTTTCTTCTGAATTCACTCATCATGACTTCCACCACTGTTCCCCCTGCTCCTATATCTCCTGCCCCATATCCTTCCCCACGCTCTTGTCACACACTGGTAGGTTTGACACAAGATAATGGCCTTATCTGATCTTCCATGTGAATTGACAGCAGCTATTTGTTTGCATGTGTGTGTAAATTCTTGCAGATTCCCTGTGTGATCTTTTATCACACCCATGCAATTAGGGGAAGAAGAATTGATTTCTGACAACCTTCTTTTATCAAATCTTTAACTGCTCAGATGATATAGAACACACAGGGAAAAAGAAAGAGCATAAGGTTTGGGTGAATGAGAGGGAATAACAGATGTATAAATCCTGGCAGGGTACTTTTTGGGGAGAGACAAGGATCATGCCACACTGGTCACTCTCATCTTCCTAATACATTCATCCTTCACCAAATATCAGAGAACCACAGAATGGTTTGGGTTGGAAGAGACCTTAAAAACCATCTTGTTCTGACCCTCCTGCCATGGACAGGAACACTTCCCACTACCCCAGGTTGCTCCAAGCCTCATCCAACCTGGCCTTGGACAATTCCAGGGATGGGGCAGCCACAGCTTCTCTGGGCACCCTGTGCCAGGGCCTCTCCACCCTCACAGGGAGGAATTTCTCCCCAATATCCGATCTAACCCTGCCCTCTGACAGTGGGAAACCATTCCCTGTGTCATGTCCCTCCATGCCCATGCCCAAAGTCTCTCTCCAGCTCTCCTGGAGCCCTGCTGGGTACTGGAAGTGCTCTAAGGTCTGCCTGAAGCCTTCTCTTCTTCAGGTTGAACAATCCCAATTCTCTCAGTGCTTCCTTGTAGGAGACACGTTCAATCCCCCTAAGCATCCTCATGGTCTCCTGGCTTGCTTCAGCATGTCCAGTATAGCTGGACACAATAATTTATGGTTGGAATCACTGATCTTAGAAATATTTTCCAACCTAAAGTATTCCATGATCCTAAACAGACAT
>VZTZ01042582.1:504047-556547 GCA_013400955.1 Drymodes brunneopygia | reverse complement strand
AACAATGAAATACAATTTCCAAAGAAAACTCCAGAGCTGGGAGAGAGGATTGAGGTGCACATCCATTCATAGGATAAAACTACTGTGGTTTTCCATGGGAGTGAGTAGTGAACACTAAGATGAGGAAACTCAGGCAGGGCTACTCATGACTTTCCTGAGGTGCCACAGACAGTAGCAGACACCACTGGCTCTTCCATCTGATGTCAATGCCGCACAAAGCCCCTCCCAACAGCCGGATACACTTGCACAGCTACATGGAGGCCAAAGAACTCATATTTTGTAATATATGGAATCGAACATTTTAAGCAGATCCAGTTTTACTGCTTGAATTAAAGTAGTAAAGAATTATGGAACCTTTCCCAGGAAACACTTGAGTGAAGCTCCTTCATTCAGCCATGACCCTTCTAAATTAACATGGGTAGGACTCCAAGCATGGCCACCACAGGTTCCTCAGTCTAAAAGCTGCCTGTACCTCAAGTTAATTTACCCACATATTATTTACTCACACGCCTTTCAGTGTGATTATGGTTCTCCCAGATAAGTAGAGACATTTAAATTTTTCATTTCCTTTTAATTTCAAAATGTTTACAGACTGTAGCTTGTTCATTAAACCATTTACTAAAGCCAACACTTGCTCCACTTTATCAACCTCCTCCACAGTTCTTCAGAGTTTTACTCCATCACAGCTCCTTCCTGGGCTGAGAAAAAACCACTCCCTTCCCTCTCTGTCAAAACAAATATTCCTGAAAGTGAGAATCATTCACCTCACCCTGCAATGGAGCACCTTCAAATGTAAACAGACCCTTTTTCTTCAAAATCACTCCTGAAATACAGACACACAAAGACTATGTGAGCTTACCGCAGTTGTGCTCTTGACTAATCACTTTGAGGATTTTCATTCAAACCCCTAAATCTCCTTTCTCATGTCAGTATGCTGTGTAACTACTCCATGTAATGTGTATTCTTTGATTTGACTCGCTGTTCCTTGGTATGCAATTTTTGTTTTATCTACAACAAGCTGCATTTCCAAGCCAGTGACTAAATCACCTTTGAGATCTGCCTTTTTTCTTACTGTTCACCACCACTTTTTGGAGTTGCTCTGCAGATATAACCAGTAAAAGTTCAATCACATTAAACACCCTCATCCAAATTACCTGTGTTACAAACATGCCAGGGTCCCCAATGAGCTTGAATTAAACCATTCCCATCTCATTGCCTTAGCCAACCTCAGGTTCTCTGAGTTTAGAACTAAAAATTTGGTATGGCTGAATTCCATACACAGAATCATAGAATCATGAAATGGTTTGGGTCAGAAGGGACCTTAAAAACCATTTCATTCCAACCCCTGCCATGGGCAGGGACACCTTCCACTATCCCAGGGTGCCCCAAGCCCTGTCCAGCCTGGCTTTGGACACTTCCAGGGATCCAGGGGCAGCCACAGCTTCTCTGAGCACCCTGTGCCAGGGACTCTTCACCCTGACAGGGAACAATTCCTTCCCAATATCCCATCTAACCCTGTCAGACTGAAGCCATTCCCCCTTGTCCTGTCCCTCCATCCCTTGTCCAAAGCCCCTCTCCAGCTCTCCTGGAGGCCCTTAGGAAATGGAAAGGGCTCCAAAGTCTCCGTGGAGCCTTCTCTTTTCCAGGCTGAACAATTCTCTCAGCCTTTGGTCACAGACCTAAAACTGGCTGGTGGTGGCTCTTCTGAAGCACAGACACAGCCCTGTCAGGAAGTACTTTTAAATATTTACACATGGGAAAAGCTGAAGGAGAAACTGGTTAAGGGACTCTCCCTAAACCACCAAGTTGTGACTGCATTGAAAGGATTGACTTACCATCCCAAATTTAACTAAGATATTTGGAAAATTCACTGCTGTTAAGACAAATTGCTTGAGGTGTGAGAGGTCAGGCTACCTAGGCAGGCTGTATCCCCCTGCCTGTCTTTAATCTCCTGGCCAACCATCCACTCACTGCACCACTTCTGTTTTTGAACAGGTTTCCTCCTTAGTTTTCAACCCTTATAAATCTGCTCCGTCATTGCAGAATTCCTAATAATATTAGATAAAACTCCACTGATTTCTCCCTGGAATATACTCTTTAATATCTTTTATTTAAGACATGTGTGTGCAATCAATTCCATGGTATTTACTTGTATTACACACACAGTATTCATCATCTTGACAATTTTTAAAAGTTTTAGAACACCATTTCACTTAACAGTTTGGAAAAAAAAAAGAAGAGGAGAGAGATTTATTTGATGGTTAACTTTGGAACAAGTTATCTGCATTAACTTCCATTGTTTTGGCATAAAGTAGTTCTGTATATTTTACTAACAACAGTGGAGACATGATAAAAGATGTAGGCAGAGAGCCATAAACAGCTCTTGCTGCAATCCATGGTGTTCGTGGAAAGGCATTAATTTCTGGACTTTGATTGGAAGACGTCTCTGTGCTCAGCCACTTGGATTTTGCTAAATACAACCACGAATAAAACCTTGTACCTGAGGAGAACAATTTCCACGGCAGAAAGGCCGTTGTAAATCATGTGTAGTATAAACTTGTCCACATGATTGGAGTGATATAATGGATATTGGAGTCCCTAACCACCAGCTAATGTTCTTTATGACACTTAAATAAATGACCTGAAAATAAACTAATAACAACACAAAGTCATCTAAACCTGTTCATGTGCATTTCCCAGAAGCATGCTGGGAAAAGACCATGTCTAGTTAGTGCATTTTTTTGTGTTTACATTTTCTCCAGAACATTTTTGCTCCTCCAGACTCACGTTAATTCTTCTTTTCTGCCACCTTCCAGAGGTATCTCTCCATCCAGTACTTGCTCAGATTTCAGACATTTAAAACATCAAGAGCTTGCATGACTTCTAAATCACCATGATGGTTATGGAGAAACAAGGCTGGAGCAGGAGTAGACACAGGCTTGAAAGACTAGACATAAGAAAGAATTTAAAAAATTTTTATATTTTTTGTCATGAAGGTGGAGAGGCCCTGGCACAGCTTGCCCAGAGAAGCTGTGGCTGCCCCTGGATCCCTGGAAGTGTCCAAGGCCAGGTTGGATGGGGCTTGGAGCCTGGTATAGTGGAAGGTGTCCCTGCCCAGAGCAGGGGGTGGAGTGAAACGATCTTTAAAGGTCCTTTCCAACCCAAACTATTCCATGATTCCATGACAGAAAACCACCTTCACTATTTTTCACAATCTTAGTTACAAAACACACCAGTCATGCACAAAAAATGCCACAACGTTCTATTTTAAATAGGGGAGAAGCATTTTAATATTATTACTAACTTGTTGTAGTGAACTCTTGCACATGTGAAACTTTCCAGAAAAAGAATTATCATCAGAGCTTACAAATATTAACACTTTCACTAGATTCCACAAGGTACTGTCCCTTATATTTAAAAAAGCATGGAAAATGTTTTACTTTTGTGCATAACTCATATATATTTAAACACTGAAAGTTCAGAACAAACAGTGAGGACTTAGATATCTAATTTTAGTATGGCAACTTGTTTTCAAATTTCTTTTATTTATTCAGATTTTTGAGGCTCTCCAACACATTGAATAGTCAATTTTAAAACTTTATGAAGGCTCTAAAGGAGTAAGCCTTGAAAACTTTTCCTTTTTGCATACTGGGTCTAGATGCCTAGTTAAAAAGATGGGTTAAATATTAAACTAAGTTCATATGTAATAAAAATTCAATATCCTGGAATTCAGAGTTTCAATCTAAATATTTGCTACATTGAGTAACAGACTTTTTAACTCACAACCTATATATTATATATTTTCTTTTCATTTATGCCATGAAACCCTGTTCTGAGGGAATCCATGTACTTTTCCTTGAAGCAGAAATGTGTTTTACCCACACACGTTTCTTTTTAGTAATACGTTGCCATATTCCACTCTGTGTGTTTATTCAGCACACTTTATTTGCCCTAATGAAAAGTTATTTATGAGGACTGGTTTCTTTCCCATGGCACCAAGAGTCACTTTGTGCACCATTTTATTAAAACAACAACAACAAAAAAAAAGGATGGAAGGGCCATGATGTCACTGCTCGATGAACAGAAACCAAATTAGAAAGATGAACTGGAGTGCTGGTTTAGGTTTGACCAAATTACACAACTCCTTCAAGAGATTGCAAGGATGAATGGAAAAAATAAATACATTTTTAAAAATAAATAAAAATTAAAAAAAATGAAAGTGGATTTTTGGGTGCCAAATTGGAACAGACAGCAACTCCATTTGTATACACTTGACCTACTTATATATAAAAATTATACATTTATATTTTTATCTTTAATATTATGAATCAGTTGATAACAGAAAACCCAATCTGTTTATATTTAGCCACTTCTCAAAAGATTGCAAGAAATGACAAAACTGGGAGAATAGTCATAGTTNAACAACAACAACAAAAAAAAAGGATGGAAGGGCCATGATGTCACTGCTCGATGAACAGAAACCACATTAGAAAGATGAACTGGAGTGCTAGTTTAGGTTTGACCAAATTACACAACTCCTTCAAGAGATTGCAAGGATGAATGGAAAAAATAAATACATTTTTAAAAATTAATAAAAATTGGCCCTTCTGTAAATGTAGTTACATTTGGGTGCAAAGTTAGAGTTCTGAAAATGCAATGGATTTTTTTTTAATATTGCCATTAAAGAGTATAAAAATAACAGAATTATGGAATGGTCTGAGTGGGAAGGGACTTTAAGGATTTTCCCATTTCAACCCTCCTGCCACAGGCAGGGACACCTTCCCCTAGACCAGGTTGCTCCAAGCCATGCACACTATTACTACACAAATAGCAAAGTTGTTCTGTCAAAATTCAAGAATTTTGCTGATTCTGCTCTAAGAAATAAATAAAAATTAAAAAAAATGAAAGTGGATTTTTGGGTGCCAAATTGGAACAGACAGCAACTCCATTTGTATACACTTGACCTACTTATATATAAAAATTATACATTTATATTTTTATCTTTAATATTATGAATCAGTTGATAACAGAAAACCCAATCTGTTTATATTTAGCCACTTCTCAAAAGATTGCAAGAAATGACAAAACTGGGAGAATAGTCATAGTTTATTTTTTTTGAATTTTTTTTTCTCTGCAACTACTGTCACATTTTGCCCTACAGCAAAAAAAGTGTTGCTCAGTGTGGTCAGGTGTCCCAAAGCTGAACTACAGTTCAAACCTAAAATCTTGAAAGAAGGTCCCCAATATTGAGGGAATTTGATATTAGGGTTTATTGAAGCTGTCATGTACTTTCGGGGATCTAATTTCACTTTCTGATCTTCAGCAATGGCTGTAATTCTTCCTTCAGAAGAGGGAAGAGATTACTTGTCAGGAGTAATCTCTAACACAGATAATGCCATATAAATATTAGGGGCTTATAAGCATGGACAAGGATTAGGAGCACAGAGAGAGAACAGAAAGGAAACTGAACAGAGCCAAGATTAAGCACTGGGAAGGACATCTCAAAAGGAAATCCAAGGTCTGTGGCTCAGCTTGTCCTCCCACAGCAGAATGTGTCTTTCCCTGGGTGCAATAAGCATGGTTTATACTGATTTCCCTGCTTCCAAACTGCAGGATGTAGAAATACAAAATATCAGCTGAGGTGTGATCATTGCCTTCTCTTTTCCAAGACAGAGGAGAAAGAAACTCAGGGAACCACTGAGGTTGGAAGGCTCATCCAGGTGGAGAGGTTGCTCAAGAGCCTCATCCAATCAAATTTTAACTCTCACCAAGGGTCAGGAACGCAGTTTTCACATGCAGACATTAAACAGCAACAGCATGAGAGAGGGCTAAAGCTGACCAGGACCTCTTCCTTCCTGGCCAGAGAGAAGAACTGGTGCGTAACCTACGCAACAAATAAACCTGGGAGGGCTATCACAAGGTCTGACTTCTGACAAAATAGCCAAAATAATGCTGTTTAATAATGCTGTTTTAACAACAAGTTAGACAAATGCAACAACCCTGACACTCCAGTGGGTGCCTGATTAGCAAGCAGGATCCAAAGGTGCTCCTGGAGAGGAGAGGATGGATCCAGACCAACCATAGACAGTTGGCTTGGGCTCAACTTGGTCCATCCGAGTGGGGAAGGCAGACAAGAAGAGCAAGAGAGGTCCCAATACTAAAGAGAGAAGGTCAACAAGATAAGTCTCCTTCCTCAAATTGTAACTTCCATCTATTTTTCCAAATAATTTCTGAGTGAAATCCCTCAATATCCAGCATCCACACTTGACACTGTCAAAATTTCCCCATTTTAATTAACATTTACACTTTTTTTTCCAATCTATTTAACTCTAATTTAACAATACTCCTGTTTTTTATGCTCTAAGATGTCATAACTGTAGGTCAATCTAAGGAGGATGCTCAAACTGACCTCTTAACTTTCCCCTCAGTATTATACTTGAATTTCTAACATTAAGATCCCTGCTCCACGTGCACTGTAAGGCCCATGACAAGAGGACCGGGATTTTAACAAAAATGTTCTTCAACGCTCATTCACAGAATGACAGAATGGATTGGAAGGGACCTCAAAGACAAGTTCCAACCCCCTGTCATGGGCAGAGACACCTTCTGCAAGACCAGGCTGCTCCAGCCTGGCCTTGGACACTTCCAGGGATCCAGGGGCAGCCACAGCTTCTCTGGGCAACCTGTGCCAGTGTGTTAAAAATTGCCCCCTAAAAACATGCAAAACCCCAGCCTGCAGTGAAACAGGTGAAGTGAAAGGCAAAGTTCTCTTTGACATCTGAGTTTGACCCTGAATACATTATTTCTGAGTTCACATCTTCAATTCCCTGAAATCCTTTCACACTAAATACAAGAATCTGTGCAGTTATAATTTCTATGCCCATCATTCTCCACAAATGGAATGATGATAATTTAAGAACTCCTCAGAAAGATGGTAATGAACTAAAATACATATTTTATAGTGCAGGTGAAAATAACTGATATGTTTTTTTTGCAAGACATGAATACATGGACTAATTCATAGATCAGGAAAAAAAAGTAATTTTCTCTATAATTAAACACTATGACCATGTAGATCTGCTACACCAACACCACAAAGTAACTTTTGGAGCCCTAAGACTTCTCTTGATAACAGCTGTCAGAAATTTAGAAATTGATAACTTTAGTTCTTCTTCCACAGAAGTTCAAAAGAATGAATTGCACTACGGGAAAAAAAAAGTCAAGCTTCTGAGAATTGCAAGGTTTTTAAGGATCTTTAGGATTCTAAAGGATTGGTCATGTTCATCAGTGTTTCCTTAAACAGAAAAAAAACCAGCTGAGCTCTCAAGTGCTTATTTAGAGAATGCAAATTTCACAGAGTTCTACACAATACAGCATCTCCTCTTGCTAAACACAACTGGAAATGGGTGTTTGAAAACTGATATCACACCTGAAATATTTTTCCTTTCTTTTAATTAAACTAAAACCAGGATCCTATAACATATAATTTCCTGCTTTGTGGAACTACTTCTAATCAGGATATAGGGGATGAATGTCCCCTTTAACCAGGCTGCTTTGCAACATACACAATGCAGAAGGGAGTGCTATCATAACACTTCAATAGTTAAGTGACTTTATGAGAAAAATACTTCCAAATGTTTCCTAAAACCTTCCAAACCGCACCAAAGAACATTATCGTAATATTATGTTTCCCCATGGCCTCCAATATTTAGGCTTGCTATTCTCGAAATGATACTTGGATGAAAAATCTAAGTTTATGTAATGTATAAATTGTTCCTAGAAGTAAAGTTGCCTTTAAAATCACTCTGTATAGATGTCAGATATTTTACATTTTCAATAGCTTTTCTATATTAATTGGAAGAATGGCCTGCTGGTGCTTTGGGCAGCACGGGAATAATCTGTATTTCAGAACTGAGCAGTCACCCTGTGATCTTATCCCTAGCAAACACTGAAAACAATAACTGTCCTAACCGATTACATATCATGTTACCCTTAATAGATATCCATATTTCTTGCACAGTATACATAATCCATATAAACTGTGCACCATATATCAATACCATATTCCAGCGAATCCACCATCAAAGAGTTCGTTTATAGTAGGTTTTCATTTGACTCGGGGTTGTAACGTTCTGTGCAATCATAAGCAAACCATTTCAGGGACTTTGCCAGCAAGCTGCTTTTTGGCAGATTATTGGCAGTACATATTGGCAGCAAACTAGTGCAACTAAGCCCCTCTTATAACTTACAGGTAAATAATGATTTTAATAAATTTATGCAAAATGTTCCACTTGCTTGCATCTGGTTTTGATAATTCGCTCGCCTGTGCAAATGCAAACTCCTGTGTGTTTCTCAGGAAAACACATACTTCACCTGAACTATTTAAGGTTTTCCCAGGTACTCCAAGAAGTAAGTAAGCAATGAAGCCTGCTTTCACATGAAGGCTTAACTGAAAAAACTAGGGAAACTGATTAAAAATTGTAATGCGCACCAAAATTTAAACCACATTTTGCCAATACTACAATATTCAAATAGTAAGAGAAATGCGGTTTTTGCCTGTTGTGGAGCTATCCCAGCCACAGGAATTGGATGGTCCAGTCAACTGGCTCTGGCCCTCAGAACCTGCTAATGCAGAGACTTTGACCTCCATTTGAAAATGTGTTGCTATATTAATTTGCATTGTGCTTTTGAAATACAACTGAAGTTTAAAAGTGTAGCATTTGTATCTCAACCAGGCAGCAACTGGAGGAAATTCCAAGTTCTAATCCCAGCTTTGACAGTAGTTCACAATCTCATTCATTGTTCAAACACCAGAAGTCTCCAGTCTTGCTCTGAAAGGATCAAGGCTTTGTCAAAAAACCTCTAAAAATATTAATACTACTAGTAGCAGTGTCATTACAGGGGGAAAAACTCCACAAAATCCTTGGACTCCCTTCTTCTGGTATAAATCAGGATGAGAGTGATGCTGATCTATGATCCCTCATCATCTGGCTTTCAGCATCTGGGTGCCAGAGGAATTCCTGGGGAGCCACAGTCCCTGGAAATTCTGTAAAACACTGATGGCCCTCACTGAGATACCTGTGATATTAAAAACTGCACACCAACTGTCCACACCCCCTCTGTTTGTGGATACATTTCAAAGTTACATTAAATAACTGCTCTGAACCAGGCCTGGAATAAACAGTCAACAATTAACTAAGCATCAGATTTTACTTGTGCACAGTTCAGCCTAGAACTTGCTGTTTCTAAGTGTTTATTCACTCATGGATTCAGCAGTTTAGGATTTTGTAAGGTTTGGCAACGTGGTTAAAACTCCCTCAACAAATTATTGTTGAGATCTATTGGACATGTTGCTACAACTTGATGTTGCTATAGTGGACTTGCTTTTAATTTGATCTTTTTCAAGGATTCAGTATCCTTCCAGCATGTTGGAAACCTAAGGGCATATATTTGTATTGTTTAAAGGCAGGAAATTCTGTGAACTGAAATGAGAACATATCCCTTTTGCCTTTATGGACTTTTGTTATTTTCTTTTCCTTTTGGGGTTTTTGGAAACAAAACCAGTGAAAGCTGAAAGTTTGAACAATAGAAAATTACTTTCAAGGGAAAAAAGGAGTAAAATACCAAGGATACTTTTATAACTTTATTCATACACTTTGTATATATGTAAATTGCACTTATCCAAGCATCAGAAAATACCATTCACAGCAGGGCCTTATATTGCAGCAGGATCATACTGGTTTTGTCATAAAAGACTGTGGACTTTGCTGTTTTATGCCTTTACTACCTTGTATTAACTTGTACCCCACTGACTTCATGACAGCTGACTTGTTTCATGCTAACCACAGAATCAGGGCAATCACATTCCTATTGTAGGGAGGAAAACTACCAATCTTTGTAGTTTTTTAACTCCTTGGCCAGAGAGTCCCACAACCTTCCTTTAACTGATGCACAACAGTAGGTGTGAATTCTGGGATAGGAAATGAGAACTGGTGGAAGATAAACAGGGACATATAGCCTGCTAAAATTAAGAGTTGGGCAGATACTGCATTTTAGGAGAGCTACAGCAGCAAAGTTTCCTACATTAGCTCTGTAGTGCTTAGGGAAGGACTGGAGGCAGTGGCTGCATCAGCATGGAGATCTGGTCCCAGCAGGATGCCTCAATCCCAGTGCAGAGCTGCACAAACACATCCTTGCTGCTTCTGCTGCTCAAACCAGTTCAGTATCGTTATTGCACACAATGAATTACACTGTGTTACTTTATAAGCAGAGGGTTATAGGTTATAGCCATGGTTATGGCTCTCTGGAACACTCCTGCCTTGTGACAGAGTGCAGAGAGCCAACTAAGTCCGCAAAAAAAAAACTTGCTGGAGGACAGCTCGTGTGCCTCAAGCTCAAGTGCAGCCATTTCAGCAAGAACCTGAACACTTTCCCAGCAGTGCTCCTCACAAGCTGACTGTTCCCATCACACCAGCTTAGCAGCTAAATATAAATTACAGAGGGATGCAAAGCTTGAGAGAGACATTTGACACCCAAGACAGCCTGGCCACTGGATCTCTCCTAGCTAGTGTTTCTTCACTTGCTAATCCCTCTTCCTGGGCAGCAGCAATTATGACACAGGTGAGCTGCAGGACTTGGGTTTATTTGCTTCCATTTGGCACAGTGCTTTGTACCCAGCTCTGCTGCTGTGGGAGGTTACAACAGCTAAAGCAGGGCTCACAATCAGGCACAATCAGTCATCAGAATAAACAGCTCAGCTGCTTCAGGGGAGTCAAAGAGAAGAATGAATCTCACTAAGAGATCTGAAAGAGCATGAGGAAGTGGCTTTAAGTGCTCGCAATAATGACTTCCAAAGGAACGTTGCTGACCATCAGCCCTGGGGAATAAAGAGCTCAAGGGTGCTCCTGTTCATCCATGGACCCTCTGACTTTGACATAAAACTAAAGGGATGCATGGCCACCAGGTGTAAACCTTCTGTGCTCTTTCCTGCAGACGTGGGTGATGAAGAGAAAGGCTTGGCTACCTCCCAGACATCACAGGGCCCATCACCTCCCTGATGGAAAAAGCAGGGATGCTGAACCTAGCACCTATGAAAACCACCACCACCCCAACTGTTCTTCCCCCTCAAACGTTCTCTCTCATTCTCTACATTAATTCAACAGTTTTGCCCAAGTGCTCCAAGAACAACTGACTTTACACTTTGAAACACTGCAGTATACAGATGTTTAAATCATACATTCAACATGCATATGAACAACCAACCAAAAGCCCATAGTTTACAGGTCCTCTATACCTTACTTTAAATTCTTCTGGAAGTGTAGTTAAAGATTCTTAGGGCAAAAATGACGACTAAGTTCATGAACTGCACAGAAAATTGGCTGTGACACCACTTATTAAAAGTTATGATAACTAGAAGGTCCAACTAAAAGCAGCAGATGCACTGTTTGCTAGGCTGTAGCTGCAGACAGAATTTTTGGTGCCCAGATCAAAAGAACAAGGTGTTCATATAAAGGGCATTTTATTTTGATCCTATTATTCTATATGAGCTCAAGGAGAGATCAAAGGAAAAAGCACCCACGTTTCACTATTAACACTTAACATAACTCCAGTTGGAAAATCCTTTCCAGATTGTGAGTGCAATTTAAAGCCCAGCACGTTTTTGTTGCTCTGTTAGGTTAATACACCTGAAGGCACGGGTTTGATTCCCTGACCACCTTTTCCATTGTGGAAAATTGCTCCTGTTACATATAATTTCAGTTATTTTCGTTTTTATGGCAGCAAAGACGCCCTAGCTTTGGGGAATTCCCTGGTCTGGGTTGTGCCCTCTGTCCTGGAGAGCCAGGCTGCCCTGAAGTGGTGACAATATATTACTGACTGTGCACGACAGTCAGGAAATTCAACACCATTGGAGTGAAGTACTAAAGTGTGGTTCAGCCCCTGCCAAAGCATACCAGCTTCCACTCAGAATGTAAACAAATCTAATGGGCCTTTCAAATATCTAAAAGTTCCTCCTGATAGCTGGCAAGAATTAATGTGCTTTAATACGTTGTATTGCTTATTATGACATTATCCAGGACTACTACTATTAATTAATGGTTCTATTGCTGCTTTTAGCAATCAGCGGTGTTGCACCTAGAAAAAATAATAACATATTATATTTTCTACAAAGCTGAAGTATGCTAACAAATTTTAATATTCATGCTTTGAATGGAAGCTTCTTATTGATGATTCAGTAACTTACAGCAGATATTTCAGCATTTAATTTCCACCGAATGTCTTTGACTTTGATTTCTAAGTACGCAGAAATCTGCTAATTCACAGGTATCGCTTATCAGACTAACTTTGGAAAAATCAGCAATCAAGGAAAAAAAAAAGTGCATACAGCCTTTCCAGCCCTACCACCCCCTCCTCACTTACTATTAAAGCGCTTGTGTTAAAAAGTCATTCCAAAGTTTATTTTAAATGCCAAAAAGTGGGCACTAATCCCACAGGAGCTGGCTCAGCTACGGCCCACCATCTTGAACATATTCATGTAATCCAAATCTGTTCCAAGGAGGGGGTTTTGGGTGGTTGTTTTGGGGTTGAGCTTCATTTTTGACTTAAAAACAGGAGATTGTCAGAGGAAAGGAGGTGGAAATGACTTTGGGAGCTTGCACAGTCAACCCTAAATACCCACAGGTGAGCTGTGGCCTGGAGTGAACACAACAACTGTGGGTTAAATGAGATAAAAAACGTGTCATGCGCAGTCAGAACATGTTCATGTTACACACAGCAGCCAGCTGGCTATAAATCCAAGAAGTAAGCTGGAAAGCTTTGGAGTTTAAATGAATGAACACAGATATAAAGGGAAGAACGGTGGTTTGTCACCACATGAATGGCTCCTAACTGAAAAGAGTGGATTGCTTTCACAAGGGCTTGCCAAAACAGCAACCTTGCTGAGATGAGGAAGAGAATAAGTATGATGATTGGGACATTCCATATATTTCTATTTTCTATTTTGTTTTGAGGCAGAGAAGTCTGATTCAGCGTGCCTGAACAATTATGACGTGGCTTTGCATACAGGTGTTCCAGTGAATAGGGACTCAAGTTCTTTGACAATACCTCTGCAGCTGATGATCCACGAACAGGATTAGTCTATTAATTCACTCCAGATTCAAATCACATGAGCTGAGCTGTGAGAAGCAATGGACTGTTTTTCTTCCCACATTTCCAGCTCCAAGTAATTGTAGGCTACAACCTTCTCTACATATGCATCACTGAACCTACGGTCAGCAACCCCACCTGTGCACAGATCCACCAGACCTGAGGCTGCTAAACCAACACCTTCCTGGCAGGCACAGAGGACAAGAAAGGCCTTTCTGAGACTTTCTCATCTTTCTATTAAATTAAGCTGACTAGCAGAACCTTCTGGATTACAGACTCAAGAAATGCCCTAAAAGGTTTTCATAAATGGATAAGCCTGACTGACTTGGGATTGTCCTGTGCAGGGCCAGGAGTTGGACTTCAATGACCCCTGTGGGTCTTTCCAACTCAGGATATTATTCTGTGACTTTCTACAAATCTAATTACCCCACCTGAACATTTTGGGATCTTAGCAAGATAAACTCTTGCTCTTTCTCCACCTAAAGTAGATGTAGTTCCCTTATGAACCCAAAAACAGAGCTCTGGCTCTTACTAACTCAAATATGAGCTAAACTTTAAAGGCATAAAGTAACTTCACGCTCATAATCTCTGTCCATTCTCATTTACATATTATATACATTATAGATGTGTGTGTGTCTATATATATATATATATACATTTTTACAAAATTTTTCTGACATTTAAAAGTGCTGTAAGCTCCTGGGTTTGATGTACTCACTGTTGACTGAATCAGATGCAAACTGTAGGAAGGCTGATAACAGCTTTGCTCCCCAAAACCTTTCCCCCGTGTCTCTGAACTGACTGAACGGGAACCAAGAGAGGAAAGAACAAAGATTTGCTGTTCTTTACAGTCACGCAACAAAAGTGTAGGTTAAGCACAGGAAGTATTTGCAGATTCCAGATATTCTGTGGACCTTTGTTGCTTTTCCTTGCATTCAGATCTAATCTGAGCCCCTGCACAGAGCTGGACTTTCATGTTCTGAGGTCCTCCACTAACAGAAAACCCAACCCACTGTGACACTCAGGGCAAAGTGGACGCAAGAATTTCAGCTCTATGTAGGCATTATTCGTGTTAATGCATTAAGGAAAAAATGCTTTGCCAAGAAGAGAAGGCTTAAAATCATACAAATAAAGAAATTCAATATATACTCACAGTATATAGCAAGCCTACAGACTGAAATGATGTAACTGTAATCTTTCAGAAAAAGTTTGGATAGACAGTTTGATGTACCACATAAAATATAACAACACCGTGTGATCTTTAAGCCTCAGGGGTTTAAAAATACTAAGTGTTTCTTTTTTGTTCTCATACCAAATATGTCTATACCTCCAATTGATTCAAGTCACCACTAACAACCACTGGGATATTTTTAGGAGGTCCTTCAAACAGAAGGGTAGTATTTTCACTACAATTTTGAACAAGGAATAAATTGTGTTTGGTTCTTTAGCTTCAATCAAGCATCAATTTTGGATTATTTGTCTGAAGTCAGAATTCTTAAAATACGCCTTTTTTTTTTTTAAAAAAGCAATTTCTGGGCAGAAAAAATCCTCTCCATGATTTGAGTGCAATCAGCTCTTCTAATATTACTGGCACTGATTTGAAGGTAAGGTTCATGATCAGATATATTTAAGGAGGGCTGGATGATTAATCTAAGAGGTGCCCCACCAATATTTTCACATGAATCAGCATAAAGAACATTGTTTTACTTTCATTATGCTGCTGCATCACCTTTGATTCTCAAAATCTTGTTTGTACTAATATCATTCTGCATTTTGCTCATAGCAGGATGGGCAACTCAAATTTGTCAATGAGATCTGCCATTGAAAATAATTATGAATATGAACAGGAAAATATCTGGCTGTCAGATATTCAGAAGATTTTTATGCCAAAAACGCGTTAGGGAATTTCCAGCTCTCACAAGAGCATCCAGCTAATTCTTGATGGATAGTCAGTGCATTTGTGTGCTTTCTGGATTTAGAAAAGGTTCCTCCTTTTCCTTTACTGTTCTTTGTGAAGAAAAGGGAAGATGGAACTCTCACCAGAAAATGAGAAAAACAGTAATCTCTAAGTCCCTCAGATTTTGGTAAACAGTGAGATCACTGGAAATCTCAGCTTCTGCATATGAATTAGAGGAGAATAATGGGACTGAGCAAAAAGTCATGGACTATGTTCATCAATATGTGCCTTTTATGTAAACTAGATTGTTAATTCCCATTTTCAGAGTCTCTTAAGAGGTAATCACCTTAAAATTAATCAAAGTCCTGTTTTGTTGTTTGTTTGGGTTTCTTTTTAATAGGGTTTGTGCTCCTTTGGATATTCAGAAAATTGCTTGGAGCAGAGACTGGGGTTTGTGTTTCACAGCCCATCTTTCTGGGGGAACCTGAGGTTCAGGGGGAACCTTCTGGCTCTGCACAACTCCCTGGCAGGAGGGGGCATGTTGCAGTGGTTTGTGTCCCTAAAACCGTTTTCCCTAAAACCTCTACCCCCTTAGGAAGCCTTGGAAGGAGCCCAAGGGCAGGGACCCCTGGGGTGGAGTCTCTGATGGCATGCCCCAGAAGGGCTGAGCTTCCAGGGGGCTGGCTCCCCTTCCCCTATTTGTCCTATCACCTGCCACTCTCCCTCCGCTCTCCTCCCTGTGCTAGAAGGTTCTGTTGTATTCTATGTATTGTTGGTTTACTCCCATGTCATTCATCCGCCCTCCTCCCTCTCCCCTTCCCTAGTGGTGTATTAACCATGGACCCTCACGTTTTTGGCTGTCTTATAAGCTTATGTCAAGGGCTGTTCGAGGCTCTCGGTACGAGACCCCTCAAGAGGAATAAACACTCTGTTTGTCTCTGCCGGGAGTCGCTCCTATCTCTCCGCTGAATCGCTCGTGGTCGAGGAAAGATCCAAGAACCCACGCCCACCCTCTCAGCCCTCCTTCCCCCTGAGAGCTCGGGCTCCGAAGCTCCCACGTCTCCCCACCCGAAGGTTAGGGGATTCGTGGTCATCAGGGAGGCGTAGGAGGACCCCTCTGAGAGGGCCCCGCGGAAGACCCCCGAGCGCAAACACCCCGGTTTCATCCCGGCCGGCGGCTGCTTTTATTTTTTTATTTCTATAGGGGCAGACAGGTGGGGTCAGGCTCTGCTCCTAAGCAAAAAGTGGAAGGATGAGAATAAATGGCCTCAGGTTGTGTCAGGGGAGGGTTGGGTTGGATATTTGGGAAAAATTCTTCACTGAAAGGGGCTCACCAGTCACTGCAGTAGGTCACAGTCCCCAAAAGTCCCTCTGGTCATCACCATGCCCTTGGTTTTTAATAATTCCTTTCCCCATTTACCCATGGCTTTCCCCATTTTCTATCTCTACTAAAGTTCCCTCTGTGAGGCACACAAAACAAAGTCTTCATGAACAATTTTGGGGTCTTTTTTAACATACCTCTCCCTAAAATATTCCTTAACTTACTTCTTCAGTGCCTAGCAATGACTCATTAAAAAAATAACCTCATAGTAGTAACACAGTGAAAGATATCAAAGGTGAAAATTTGCCATTATTTTGCACTCAAACAGCCTGAACACATCTTCAAACAGCATAAAGAGGAAAGGGCTGTTTTTGTCTACAGATGTATTTTCTTAACGTGTTTTTCATCAATTTACTTCAGCAAGAATGACCATCTTAAATTTTTCAGTGTCTTCAAGGACCTTATTTCATGAATTTGTATAAAAGGCAGAAAAGTATATATAAATGTTTTAAAAGCAGCCAGGAGTTTTTGTGGAAACAGTGCCATTAGATTTAAAATACCAAACACTCAAATTACTTCTGACACATTTGATCTGAGCCACTCTTGAATTTGCACCTACAAACAATAAAAAATACTGGTTCTGAAGGAGACTGATTATTTCCTCTGCAATATTTTACCACAGAGAAGTTATTCTCTCTCTCCCCCAGATCTGACAACCATTCAGATATCCTGGGTTTGTTGCACACTAAAGTAGAAATACGATCTCTACTTGGAAACTCCCCTCAAAAACAGTTTCTTCTGTCAATTCTCAGTAACTGCCTTCAATAACAGGCGTGACTATTGAACTCTGGAAGTATCAATGTTCAGTCATCTTCCTGAGCTTACACACCACAGCTGCAGGGAGTGAAGATGCTGAAAGACCGCGATCCCTCCCCATCGTCTGCATGTTTATCATAACCCTTTGTGATATTTAACTGGCACGGCTCTCTCCTCCTTCACTTCCAAAGGGATGAATCACAGACTCAGCTCTTCCAGGAACCAGCCACTTGAGCTATTCTCTGCACTTCCTTCAGCTCTTCCTCGACTGCAGCCAGCCCTTTGATTGACCCCGCCTGTAATAAATGTTTAATTGGAGAGTGTCAGCTAAAATGTGTACGAAGCCTCCTGGGAATGAGTAACCAACACCTAAACCCCAGATTTGTGACACAGAACTTCCCAGAGCTTCCCACAGCCAGTGGGATTTGTTCAGAGGCTGGAGGGAAGAAGAGTCACTGTGGGAAGCCAGATTTCTTCACTTTCTTATTCAATAATAATACCTGTTTTCTGTAGACTGCTCTGAGTTATACACAGGATGTTAAAAACAGTTTAATGCAAAATTAGAGGGTATAGTCTACATCAGGTACCTCTCATTATAATTAACTGTTAATTTTAAGTTACAACTTGCAGAAAATTAGATAAGCAAGCCTCAAAAGAGGTCTTGAGTTCCCTAATGATAAATTTATACTCAGATGCTTAGAGTGGAAAGTGTAAGAATTCACTTCCTGAGTTAACTTCATCAAGGTAAAAAAAAAACAAAGATGAAAAATTGGAAATTCAGTGTCTGGGAGTCAACAGGAATACAGAATTTTCTGAATCAGTGGAAATGGCTGAAATTACATCCAAGGAAAATGCAACAAATCAAAGAATCCTCAAACAAGACAAAGAATTCTCAAAACAGAAAACCACCTTGGAGTATTTTTCTGGAATTTCCAAACCACATTTGGTCTCAATGACCCTATATGGCTTTTCCAAGTTCAAACACTCTGATTCACCCATCCAAGCTGTGACATCAGTCAGAACTGGCTTTGGTGCCAGCACTAAGGACCATCATCCAATGGCCAAGAGATGCAGGAAGCCTCCTTGTTCCTCCACCTCCAGTCCCAATTTATCACCTACTGCTATTTTCAGCAGTTCCTTGGCTTCTCTGTCCCAAAAAGGCAGTTATTTTGCCCTAATGCCAAGACCAGTGGTACCTGATCTACTTCTGTGGCTTCCTGATTTTACTGCAGTACAACCAACAGCAACAGTAAAACACATTTTTTACAGAACAACACATTAAAAAAAATTCTTTTTTTTCCTAATAAAAGGTTTCTCTTAGGTATAGTGATTACAAAGAGGAATGGATACTATTTTTAATATTCCTTTAACTCAAAATAGTCCTAGAATTATTTGCCATCAGCAGTCCATAACAATTCACAACCTGTGTCCATCTTGGAAATTTGGTACTTTTATACTGAGTTTTGAAGTATATGAAATAGTTTAAGTATGTTCATACAGGAAATAATACAGAATTATTTGTAGATTCAGTAATGGAACAGCAAGCCAATGGTCTTCCATTTCTGAAGTTCCCAAGTTCTCCTGAAATAATAAAAATTCACCAAGACAGCAGCAAGAAACAAGGGGACACTTCTCCAGAGTGTCTCAACAATAAACAGCAGAATTGTGATACTCCACCAGAATGTTCCAAACCTAAATTGAATGGCAGCATGATTGCTGTGGTTCCAGTTATGTTAATTAGGCTGGATTCATGGTTCATTGAGGCTGCAATTATGCTGCAAAGAAATGCTGCAAGCATCCCATCCTCCTGCAGTCTGCTGAGTGTGCTCCCATTCCTCTTGGGGCAAAATAGACTTTCTGAAGGGATTATACACTGGAGTCACATTTGCACTTAGACCACACGCTTGGTGAAGATGCAATTAGATGACCACGTTTTGCAACTTTCTTCTTTCCCAGATTTAATAGGAAAAATAGCTTTCCAAGTTCCTTGGCCATTTTTTAAGCATGCTTTACTTTGCCAATTTGCATACTAAGCATACAAATTATAAGCCTTATTAGCCCCATTTCAACCGTAGGGTAAGTGAAGAAGGGGAAGAGTTTTGCCCAAAGTTATGCAGCTCTTCAGTGGAAAGAGAACTGAAGTAGCTCCCATCTTCTTACAGTTAATGGTTGGACCCAAAGACCTTGGCAGGCTTTTCCAAATTAAATGTTTCTGTGAATCTTTTAAAAACATTTCCCATCTTACTACTGTGGATGGAACACAAAATGCAAAACCTTCTGCTGGAAAAGTGATTTAAAAAGGAGGGACAAGTAGGCATTATAGTCTCAAACAACCGAGAGAAGACACCGAGGATGAGCCAAATTCATTGGCCTGCAATGAGAAGGAAATAGTTTAACATGGCAGCAGCTCCTTCCCTGGATGGGAAAGGTGTGTTGGCCCTCAGGTTTTCAAAGTATCTGGTTTTTATTGGGTTGAAGAGGCAGCAACAGAGGAAGATGATTTTATGTTACGGTGCCGCTGGCTCTGGCCGGACAGCTGCCCACCAGGGTTTTGGGCAGCAGCCAAGCAGCGTTGTAACACCAGAGCAGCCTGACCAACCCAGACCAGGCGGGTCCCGGACCCGGTGGAGCACCGGTCCCTCTCGGGCCAGTGCCCCACGAAGTGTCCTGGAGGGTGTTCCCGGTACAGGTCGTCGGTGCCGGGCCCTTCCGTCCCTCACCGTCGGCGGCGCCTTCCCTATACGACAGACACTGTTTCCGTAGAGCTGGAGTAGGCTGGGAGGGATCCTTAGCCCCGGAATAATAGAGACACAGACGTGAGGTAGCAGCACTCTGGGCATCCGGGTTCTAAAGACCCAGAGCTCCGGGAGCACCAGACTTTTATTTGAGGGTATAAACCAATCACAGACAAGCCAGGGGTGGAACAAGGGAGGGACAAGGGAATAAGGGCCAACTGGGAAGGGAGAGGGGAGGAGAAGGGAATACAGGCAGGGATACAAACCAATGAGCAACCAAGTAACACAGAACAATCTAGAAACTAAAGATGACAGACAGGAGATGGGCAGGTGGTAGGACGAATGGGAGAGGGCAACCAACCTTTGGGAGACCCAACCCCCTTCTGGGGCATATCATTACAAACTCCACCCCAGGGGTAGTCTCCCAAACACTTTAGAGGGATAGGGAAAAAAGAGCTTTTAGGGGCCAAAACCATATGCAACAATTTTATAAGCAAGTAACCAGTCTGGGTTTTTTTAGGAATAGATCTACTTTTTAAACCAAGCTCTTCAGAGAAACACATTTTGCAATGCTTTTCTTCTCTAAAAAGGATGATGTGGGATCAGGTGTCTAAACTGAACTCCAAAGAACCAAGTATCCTCAGAGCCTAATTTCCAGCTTCACAATGGACTTAAGTGCTTAGAAGTTCAAGTCTCATTAAAAACCAACAGTGCTTAAGCCCTTAATTTTTTTTTTTTTTTATTTTAAATTTAAGCAGATCTCAAAAAAATTTGATACCAGCCACTTCAAAGCTGGCTTCCCGAATTCAGGGATGATTGAGTTTCCATAATACAATTATGGTTGGAACAGAGCTGGATTGAAAGCAAGGTTCAACTTTCAAACAACGTCCCCAAAACAGTTGCAGATGATGTGCATTTCAGCTTTCTGATCCTCAGGTGACACAGGGATGATTGGTATTAGTGAGATATGCATTAGGAAGGGAAGGCAATGCCCTAACTAGAAATAACCATCTTTTCCACAGATGGATGGACATCCATAACAATTTAATCTAACGAGACATCGAGCTTACATGCCCATTTGAAAAATCATAATGGCACTTGTCTGGCAGGTTTGTTCCTCGATGCTTCATTCAATGACTGTTCCATTCTTTTGCCTTTTTTTTTTTTTATAACTAATATTATCACAGCTCTTTTTCCAGATTTAATTTACCAGCAGTTCTCACCCAGGCCACAGCTTCAATTAATACCAATTTGAGCCTTAACACAAGGAATTCATGCATTGACTGAGCTTTGGACCTGGCTTTTAAAATGAGTTTTTCAATGCTCCCAAGATGAGGAACCTAAACCACTTTGACACTGAAATTAGTCACTACATAAACAGAAATCTAAAGGCACATCAGGAATAATATTTAACAGACACTAAATAATATCAGATTGAGAAATAATTGTACTTTATGTAAGAGCATGATAAGAAATCTGTTTTCTGATATATTATTAGCGCAGTGGATCTGACTTGCAATTTACTCTACCTACTTAGGCTGGAGTTTAAATACAACACAAAAAACGATGTCAAGTCTCTCAGACAGGAACGCTCCAAAAGTTTTATTACTCTCACTTGAAAGCATTACCATGGATAAGAGAAAAACTAAATATTAAATACACCATTAACAGGAAAATTATTTCAAATCAGTGAAGCATGACGAGACCCAAGTATACTGTTTCTCAATTTCTTTTTCCCTAATGTACACTGAAGAGACAGTAAAGTAGTAAATGGCCAGGGTTCAAACACAGGACATAAACTACATGAAATTAGGAACAGTGTAAATCTTAAGAACAGTTCAAAACTCTGAAGAAAATTCAAAAAGAGCCTAATGTGAATTCGTTACTGATTTCTCACCAATCTTTTATCTTCTTAAAAGTAGGCAAAGCTGCTATACTGTTAAATTCTACTAACTTTAAAGTTAAATACTGTTTCTTTTAAAGCTGCACTCTCCAAATCTGCTCCCAAACCAAAACCAACAGCTACTTTATTATTTTGTCTCATAAGCCAAGCAGTAAACTAATACTGTAAAACTTAAACTGGGTATTTCATTTGTAACTAAAAGATGGTCTAATGCCTAATGAATTCCTGCCACTCACCCACTGAAAAATTATGGAATATAATAAAAAACCTTTTATCAAATCATTAGTCATAGGAAACTCACCTTGGCAATCCAGGCTAACAACCTGTCCTTCCTGGTGCCCTGTAAGTGTTGGGAAGAAGCATGAATTGGTCCCCAAAGGAAGAGGGAGGCTCAGAGGTGCATTAAGAGCCCAGCTCCTAGAGCCGTTCTGACCACAAATGCTGTGGTTTTATTAAATTTAGTCTGACATTTTGGTCCAGTTGACATCATTGGTCAGGTATCAACACCCCCTGACTCCAGCAGAGCAGCCCTGACAGCACAGCTTTACCTCTAAGGCTCATCCTCCCCTGACAACACCAAGAATGATTCCTCTATTACCTGCAGTGATTTATGGGAAAGGCTTTGAAACGTCCCATGCTTCACCATCTCTACTGAAGGAAGATGGGCCATGGAGGTGATTACATCTTCACACGATAGATCATCCATTACTGACAGCTTTTATATTTCTCAACTTGAATAAAACCCCAGCCCTTGTCTACATATGGATACATAACACATTTGAAATGTGTAAGGCGAATATAAAGACTGAGGGTTTAAACCCTCAGTTTATCAGCACTACAGGCCCAATTTTGCAATCAACTAAACCTACAGTACATTTTCATCAAGTGCTGCAAATCAGCAAAATATTAAATGAATCTTGAAAAAATGATTATGAATCCACAGTTCTGTTTGACTGTATAATTCTATTTAAGATTAAAATTACTATCATAAAAAGGCCACTTTCTGAATGTAATTCCACAAAAACATCATCACAAAAGCTTTTACTGCTATTTATGTCAGAATGTATTTTAAACAGTTCTAATCATTTACCTTTGTGGACACTTAATTAAAATTACAAAACCAATTTTAATCTGTAGTCCAATTAATATGCAAATATATGCAAATGTGGTAAATCAAGGTGGTGATTAAGTTAAGGACACTCTATTTCATGTCTGCTTTAAGTGTGAAAACAAACAATCTTTTTTGTAATTGTACTGATGGATTGTGATGTTTATAGGGTTAGTATGGGGTACAAATGTTTATGCATCAACATTATGCCAAAACAAAGATTTTATACTCTGGAGTGATTTAGCATCCAGCATACATTCAGATGTAACAAAGTCATTTTGCAGTCATCTTGTGAATTAGAATAAGGTCAAAGCAAAGTTAAATTTCTATGTCATCCATTTGTATGGCTATTTAAAATTCAACAATCACTTTCTGATGTGTTAGGTAAGAGCCAAGAAGTCTCAAGAATGGCATATTATCACCCTTTATCATTTAGTGTTCATAATACACTGGTTTATCTTTGATACTATTACAGAAATAGTTCTCCCATTAAGGTGCAAAGATATTCATCCTTTTTAACCCTTTTTCCTCCAGAAGTTCCCATTCTTCAACGTGCAGGCAAAGGTTGCTCTACCAGTGAAGGTTTCTCTATAGATACGTACTATATTCACTAAGAATTGCCAAAGAACCCATTTTTGCAGCCACTTTTTACCCCTTGCTTCCCCACACTGCTGATTTAGACAGGTCGATGCACCTTTCCACTTGCCCAAAGAAAAGTCTATCTGTTGCTCTTTGTGGGAATAAATCTGAATTCCTCCATTTAGACCAACTGCACGCTCGGACTGAAGTAACTGATTTCCTCTGCCAAGAAAATAATGATACTGGTGAAAGCAATATTTAATTTTACAGCTTATTTGAGTTCATAAAAGAGCACAGCTTTTCCTACATATTCTCAGGAGTTGCCAAATGTTTGGAAATACACTTAATGCCAAAGGACAGCATTCACCTCATGTCTTACTGAGACATTGGAGTATAAAACCCCAAAGAATCCCTCTCCTTACAGCTTCATCTCCATCAAATACAACAATTCGAAAAGAGTTCAAAAAAACTTTTTAATGTTGTTTTTACTAATGTGCTTCATTTCCCTTTTTGTCTCTTTTGACAATTATGTCCAGAATAGTTTGCGAGATTAAGATAAGGTATTATTAAAATATTTTTACTCCAAATATTTTATGCTTCTGCATTACTATTGTCGCCACAAGACATGAGAATATTAAATTTAGCTCTGCTCAGTAAAGCTTCTTTTAAAAGCCACAGGTCTCCTAATGAACACAAAATATTTAAAAATGATTAAAAATATTTTAGTATTTTTAACAAGGGATATGTTTGTAGTAACAGACCTCATAAACTTGCATTCAGGATGCAAATCTTGGAATGTACAGCCATTCCTATCATTAGGTTCCCATGAAAAACAGAACTAGCATATTTACATGTCTCCTGATCTAACAGACACTAACAAGGCACCATAAAACTCATGTGTCAGAGGTGCTCAAAAGATCTTTCAGTATGTGGTTCTGAGTTTAGAAAACCCAACTAGCTCCTTCTCCTTTGACCAGGGCACTCAGGAAAGAGCTGCTTTCACCAAAAATGTCAAAGATTTACATTAGCAACTACAAACAGGAAGGAACTTGCAATATCCAGTTCTACTTCCAACAGCTCTCCAACACGAAAGACCTGTGTCTACTTTCCACCATTTTTAATGTGTTTTTCAAACAGGAAAGCACATTGATTTCCACAGAGAAGAGCAGCAGCAGCAGTGGGATAGGACGGCAGACACAGCCAGGGATGTAGCTGGATCTGAGTCCAACAAATGAAAATGGATTTGGGAATTGTGGATGGGTTTTGGTGGAGAGCCAATGGAAGCTGGGAAGGTGAAGATCTCAAGAAAAAGAGTTACACCCAGTCTAACCATGAGCCTCTGCATGCTCCAATATTTAAATATATGTCCATCACTGCAATTCCAGCCCTAGCTCTGGAATCGATGGACACGGGACCACTGAGCAGGGTCTGAACCAGAGGGAAAATCACCCAATAACTGTGTCCTGCCATGGTGACCACCTCACCACACAGCTGCAAGGCTCTCTGGCTTGGGAAAAGCCATTTCCTAAATCAACTGCACACTGCCTGTCCTGCCTGGATGAAAATCAGCATAATGATCCAAGCAGATCCTCAGCTGCCTCTTGACTGCACAAAGAGCACTGACCTCTGAAGGGCTTTTCTGGGCTCTAAAGATTGTGTGTTCACGCTCCTGGCTGGCTCTTGTGGAGTAGAATGAGTAAGACCTTTGCCATGTAGTCAAACACAGGAGAACAGAGTGTGCCCAGATGCACACTCAGCTGAACGTGAAGAAGGTTCCGCGTTAGAGACACCTCCATCTATTCTTTGAGTCTGAAATCAAACGTTGAGGTATCAAATGCGCCAGCAGAGTTCACAGAGCTGCTGATGCTTCAGCTGGAGCTTATTTTTCAGTGGGAGATAAAAGGTGATTCTCTGTATTAGGTATCATCACAGGATAAATGCGTTGTAGCCGACTGCACTAATACAATAGCGCTGCCAACGCGTAGTGAAACTTAATCCCTCTGAAGACACACGAGCTCCTTTTAAGTTTCAAACCTATACCACTGAAAAACATCCTACTACTGTGTATTCAAGAGTATTTTTCTCGTTAGCTGCTCTTCTCATCCTTTTATTTGTATTTATTTAAACGGAGCTCTGATTTAAACCAGACCTGTAAATAGCTCATTGCCCTTGGTCACTTTTTATTTAACCACTGAAATTTTGAACAACCAGTTTTGATACACCCAGTTATAAAACATTCTTCTTGTGATGATTCAGACAGCAGTTTTCATACATATTTGAAAACTCAGACACCATCTTGCTACAAGTAATAGATACAAGTGATAGAGTGCCGTTCCACCTCCTAAGTTAGTTCCAGAGGTAAATTACACATATAAGAAAATTAAAACAAATGCAGCAACATCTCATGGAGGAACAGGAATGCTATAAAGAAAATAATCTAAATCTCTAAAAGCAACACCTCCGTGCAGCTTATCTTCAAAAGTCTACTCTGTAAATAGTCAAAGTTTTCTTTTAAAAGTTAAAGGTGTACAGAAAATTAAAAAAACAACAGAGGGACTTTTTTCTTTTTTATTGTCTCTAATGTAGAGCATGTTTGTATCATGCTTCTTCACATTAGAAATTCAGGTCTTGTCTGTCCTAGGAGGATGCATGGTGACTGGGGAGCTGGAGTGAAATGACCACGTTATCACAAGGAAAAAGAATGTGAAAACTGAGTGAGTGCAGAGCTGCTCTTTGGTGAGGTTTGCATGGGGTTTGCTTTATTAACCAGTGTTGATCTTGTTCAGCTAATAAATAAGAACAAGTCAGATGACAGATTTGCTTCTTTGTCTCAATACCCCTTGACAGTCTAGTGTAGGAGATGAACATGCTTTAACACACACTGACCTACCCCGTGTGTGTTTGGGTGAGAACACCCTAAACATTTTACAGGCTTCAAGATTTAAAAAAGCAGTGAAAATATGAAAAAGAAATGAGCATCATAAACTTTTCTCCAAGTTTCCTTTATGTATCACATAGCAACAGAAATCACAGACCTTTTGTGAAAAAAGATTGCATTTTTTTTTCTGCTGGCTCTTTTTCAAGTCCCCTTTCACATTTGAGGTACAATCCTCCTGTAAGGAGGATTTTTTGACTGAGTGCCTTAAAAGAGGACCCTCATTTACCTATTATTCAATACTGATTTAAATTACTAGGTTTCTTAAATTTCTGACCTCCTGTATTTTATGATGTATTTAAAACACTTTGACTCTTGTGAACCATTTAATTAAGTAGATAATAACTGCACATTTATCCTACTTGCCATTCACCAAAGTTAAGTTTCAACATTACTTCTGAAACTATCCTGCATGCCTGTCATTCACCAGCTTTTATTTCAAATTAGAGAGGGGAAAAAATTGTCCTTGATTATTCCTGTGATATTGATGACACCACCACATGGCATTGGAAAAACTGAGGAACAAACTTGCCATTTTAAAGTCTATGGATAGGGTTTCATGGTTGGAAGGAGAAATCACATTCTCAGATGATATAAATTGCTGGCTTACAGGGAACTGTAGATCTTTAGATCAGATGAAGATCTGGTGCCCAAACCATGATTGCTCAAAGAAGCCATCCAGAAACAATCTTTGTGCCTCCTGCACCCAAGTACCTCACAGGGAACAGATCACAGTGGTGAGGAAAGAAAGATCTCTGAGCTGCATAAAAAATGAAAAATCTGTGTATCTAGCCCAATATTACACTGTTATTTTGGTTACAAGATTTATGGCACACTTGCTCCCCAACTAAGGCAGTTCACAAATGCTGCATCTACTTGGCAATTTGGCTTCATCAATAAAATGGAGTCTCTGTCAAAATCAGATGCTTGTTTTTCAGGATTAAGGAATCCATGTCATAGTTAAAACACTTTCATGTGCTTAATGGATTCACCCCAGTTGTGCTGGAAGGGCCTTTAGGTCAGCATTATAAATGGCCCATTTTCTGGTTGTATTTTAAAAAGTTTAAAAAATAAATGCTTGCTGGACACAGCAGTGCCCATAACACTTAGGGGCACAAACCTTAATTTGGAGAACATGACTGCCTTTCTAAGGCTGACCTGAGCAGGATCCTGGTCTAGGAGCACAAACATGGGTTGAAAAACGTCTCTGTGTGGTTGGGATTTCAACAGAAATTAGGATTCCTATGGAAGGCACAAAATACAGGTGTTGCTGCCGCACGAATTGATGTAACAGAGGAAATAAGGGAATAACAGAAGGATCCCTTTCTTTTCAACCATTTTGCTGATAAACCTGCCCAAATAATTGACTTTGGTACTGACTCAGACACTATGGCTCAATTATTTTTAACTATCTCAACAGGCCATGCATTTGAGGAGTTTCTCCCATGACCATGAGCCCCGAATGTGGGGAAGGGGGAAGGAAAAAATTAAAACTGTCTCCAAAATTCAATCTTTGGCTTAGACTGCCCTAGAAATAGGTCCCACTTGAAATGTGAAAATCTTGATGACTAGTAAATAAAAGAACGGAGCACACTGAGTTCCTACAAGCTCAAGGGTGTGTGCACACACAGGCATGCATGAGCACACACGTGTAAAGGACTTCTGCTCAATCCTTCGTAGGAAACCAGCTGATGACAAATACTTGTAATCTATTTAGAAATGTGGTTTCATAGTTCAGTCCTCTGGGGCTTGAGAACTTCGCTCGTCACGTCTCTGGGGCATTACAGAGTAATCTCTGAAAAACTGCATGCTAGATTAGCTCTGAGGATATTTCTGATGATTAAAGGCACTGAGGATCTTTATGTCGTTTGACGAACACCGGCACCTCCCAGTCAGACATGGAAGGTCCAGCACCCTGGGAGGGGACAGGAACTTTAGAAAGCAGACAGCAGCAGTGTAAATCTGCCAGAATATCTTAAAGGTAGAAAAACCCACAACCACCTCTTTCCACAGGCACATTCAAACTATTAGTTCCCATCACAAGGCAAGCTCTTAACTTCCTACATCTCAGCTTCACATTGCTGCCTCGTGGTGTATTTGCAGCTTATGCTGCAGTTAACAGTGGCAGTATGTAGGCAGCTCTGAGGACACATCTCCCTGACATCCACAGACCTAGAGCCCTCAATCTCACTGAATTCCTCATCTATCCCCTCCCTCAGCCAGAAGAATGACTTGCAGCATCTCTGCATCCTCACTGCTGCCTTGTTGTAAAGGTGGTGACTAAAGAGAGGTCACAACATAAAACCTGGTAGAGGAAGAGCTGACCAGGAGGTAGATGACAGAGAAATGGTTCAGGCTGCCACGGTGCTTTTATGGTTTCTCCAATTAAAACTATAAAATGTACAGTATTACACAACTAAAGTGTATTAACCAAAGGAACTGCTCCCTACTGAAAAATCCTGATAAATAATATAACTTAGAATCACAAATGTTCTGGGTTGGAAGGGACATTAAAGTTCATCTCCTTCCAGCCTTAGAACTCCTTCCTAAGATTGAACTTGAATCTGCCTCCTTCATTTTAAAGTCATTCCTGTTGTGAGCATAGCTGAGGTGTAATTGTTTCATCATCATCCCACAGAAAAGTGACAATTTTGTTTTGCAGCTAAAAGCTGCTATGACTATTACTCTAAAAGCTGTGCAATTTAACTATGAGACCATATCAATTAGAGGTGGAGTACATCAACTCTGCCTTCTAACCAGTGCAATAATTCACCCCAGGGGAATTGTATATACATTTAATAGTGGATTTACTCAATATTCTCACCAAAAACTTCAGAAAAATAATGTTCATCCTGTTTCTACTGATGTTTCTTCTGTAACATGCCACAGAAATATTTAGACAAATACAAGAATATTTTAGAAAGATGAATAAAAGCAATGAACTACAAAATGGCCTTGTTTATGAGAACATCAACATATTATCCTCATCCTTTTGAATGAGAAAAAGCCACAGATCTGTCAGGTTAAGAAAATGATCTTCACATTGACAGGAAAATAGATGTAGATGATTGAAAATTTGAAATTTATTAGCATTTTATTTTGCCTATATTAAAAAATAAACCTCAGCACAGCCAAGTTCCTACAGAATAAAAAACCCTCGATGGCTATGAGAAGACAAGCAAAGAAGAGAAGAGTGATGATACAGCTGCCTGCTGCCCCAAAAATGAGTGAGCACCAAAAAACCCTCATGATTTATTATGCATATAGCTGGGGCTCTGGGAGAAAATGGAGACATCACCTCCAGCCTGTCTCATTAATAGGTTAAATTCTGTTGGTAAAATTGTTTATGTTTCACCAACCAGCTGAACAATGCCCTGTCAGAGCACAGAATTAGAAGTGTGTGGTTTCGAGTCTGGGACAATCCTTGAGGACATTTAAACTTCACATGAACCTGGATGCCATTTAAAACAAGCCAGGGGATGAGGTGACAATAGAAAGGTTGTTATGGGAAGCACAGGAACAGCGCTGCTGAGAGAGGATACAACCCCACCTTCCCACTTAAGAATCAGATACAAAAGAACTGTCAAAACTAACACGGGAAGAGCTGCGACAGCAACCACTTCACAGCACATTCCGTGGGTAGATGACACAAACCCCACACCTGCAAAGCACTAAAATACACAGGCAAGTTCAGTGAGATCGAACATTTGTTTCCCACACTGTCCAAAGCCCTTCTAACATTATTCTGAGCATTAGACTGTTCATGGTAAAGGTGCTGATTATGGTTTTTTCACACTGGAAGCTCCCCATAAGGAGGTTCAAAGGCCATTTGACAAGCAACATACCCTAATGCTACCAGTATTTTTTTTTTTTTTTTTTGTTAGTTCACTCCATCCTTTTGTACATGCTGATATTCAAATGTAAAAGGTTAAAATATATAGAGGGTGTTACACTGGATGCCAGATTTCTGCACCTGGGTTTGATTCCTGACCATCCAGTGGTTGTACATGGAAAATCAATTTCAAGTTTAATTGTCAGTGTATAGTCATAGCATTGACAGTATCACTGAAATTATGGATACCTGATCTTAAGAAATAAAACAATTGACTGACACATCTTCAGGCACCAAAGAAACCTGATTTTAACCAATACACTGAATTAACACTTCCAGCACAATAATTGTGTACATGAGCATGTATTAAGACCTGTCTGCAGATTCCCAGCTATCTCCTTATGCTGAGCTTTCATTTAAAAATATTTCCAATATTCTCCTTTCCAGCAGCTTTGCTTACCCTTTAGATACTGCTCAGCCTCAGGTAATTTCAGCAGGGTCAGGACCGGTTCCCACATGGAATGATTCCTGATATTTTAGCTGATATTTACATCTGCATTAACTTTATACATTTATTTAGAAATGAAGTGCAGCTCCTCACCCCTCATATAGTGATCCAGACATGTAAAAAGAATTGCAGTTATATTTATGGGTACACACTAAGCCTTAATAACTAAAATAACTGTTCCCAATAATTTCTTCTGGCATGCAGCAGTAGTACTTTTTGTAATCCACTTTATTCATCTGCAGTAACTCATCCCATTCAGAAGAACAGGATTTAAAAATAATATTTAAACAAGGTTGAGGATAACAACTAAAAGGTGCCCACAAGAGACATATTTAAATGCCTGCTAAATATATTTACCTAAGTCAACAGCAAAGTTTTATTTGGCAATTCTGCATTTTAAAGCTATTGTCTCAATTAGGCCAAAAAGGAGGATACTGCTTATGACTGCAAGTCTCTGCCTGCATTCATTTATTGTTCAGTTCACAGTCTCTGAATACAACACAATCCTCCAACGGAGTCAGCTTTCATAATTCAGCAGTACAAAGTCTGCAAACACATGTAACCTAGATCCATATTTCACAGTGACAGCATATGATAGCAGAATGTGAAGTATTAATGCTAGTGTCACTACAGTCCTACACTCTACTGCACTTTAAGAGAAAGCAGCTGCTGAGATGAAATGTGTGCCAACTGTCTGAAGACAGAAACATAAGAAACATTCCTTCTGTTACAAAGGGAGAGACACACACAAACAGACTTTCTTTTAGACTCAACAAGCACCAAGTTTCTTACTTTTGCTTTTACGTTTCTATTTCAGAGACGCTCGTGCGCTGCGGGAGAAACGAGCCTGGGTGGGAGTCCCAGCCTGGGTATGGAGCAGCTCCCGAGGCATAGCAGGGTTGGGTGAGGGTGACACATCAGCACAGGGAACTGCTGGAATGGTGACACAAATCTGGCATGATTCACAGAATCATGGAATCACTGAATCGTTTAGGTTGGAAAAGCTCTCTACAATCATTGAGTCCAACCCTTCCCCCAGCAATGCCAAAGCTACCCATGCCCCACATGGCTTTTAAATCCCTCCAGGGATGAAGACTCCACCACTGCCCTGGGCAGCTGTGCCAAGGCTGGACAGCCCTTCTAGGGAAGAAACTTTTCCTAATATCCAACCCAAACCTTCCCTGATGCAACTTGAGGCCATTTCCTCTCATCCTCTCGCTTATTACCTGAAGAAAGAGCCTGACCCACACCTGGCTTCACCCTCCTGTCAGGGAGCTGTAGAGAGCAATAAAGACTCCCCTGAGCCTCCTTTCTTCCAGCAGCTCCCTCAGCCATTCCTCATATATCCAAGAAAACTCAAGTCCCACCAAATTCCTGATGAGGTATGAAATATAAACATCCAGAACGCTGGTCAGAGATGCTTTAGGACCTCCCAGGAATGCTACAGCAGCTTTTCAATAACTAAAGCAGTGCAACAGTCTCCTGCCTGCAAACATCTTTGTCCTCAACCATCCTTGTGTTGTGCACCTGCTACTGAGAGCTTCCTTAATTGGACTAAGGGCCACACTACAGAATTGTAAATTGGATTAATAAGGTGCATTTTTTTAATCTATCTTCTACACATAGAGCACTAGAGAACCTGCTCTTCTTGATTTGTGTCTAGTCCTGGAGCAACATCACCAAATGATCTCCCACACAGTGCATCACCACCTTTTACGTCCAGCACTACAATGAGAGTGTGACATAATCCAAAACGTTCGGCCGTAATTCACTTAAAAACTACTACAACCTCATTGACCTCCTTATCAAACAATTTATTGTGCATTTACAGACTGGACAATGAAATAGAGGGGGTAAGGTATTAATGGTGACACTATTTGGCAAGCTCATAGCACAGTTCATTCAAAAGGCAATTTTAAAATTGAATGAAGAGGTTTGACTAGGCAATAAAAATAGCCACAATGCCAGTGAACAGTACTTAGGAGGAAAGCCTCTAATTATCCTATTTATAAATCAACAGCAATTTTACTGATGACTTCTTCTCAAACTTGATTAAAATAACTTCAAAAAAATTAAAAAATAATCAGATCATATTTATTTTATTAAATTACGATTTTAAAGCGTTATTGATTCCCTTCATAAATGAAAATGATAAAAACTTGAGGACAAGAATGAGACAACATTTTTTAAGAGAAACATTTGTACAACACTCTGCAACATAATTATAGTGCTGCCCTTGGGGAAGGGGATTTTATTTTATAATGAGAATGTTTACACTGTTATGGGGTTCAATCTATCTGGGAGGGAAGGTTAAACTTCTTTCCATTAAAGACAGGCTTATAATGAAAAGCTCTGAAAGGAGAATGGAGTCTAATATAGTAGATGTAATGGCCTATTAAATGATTCACACACACAAAATGAATCAAATTCATTGTATCTTACTGCTCTTTTATGACAAAATTGTTGAAAAAATAAAACTATTGTCAAGATAATTGCATATTACATATACTGTATTACTGTAACTACTATTCTTATTGGGTGACCCAGAGTCTACATTTTAGGGACGTTAATAGGACATTACATTTTAAATACTTTATAGTATTGGAATGTCGCACAGAAATCCCACTTTCACTCTGAAGGTAAAAATCAATTCAGACTTAAAGTCATGCTGCAATTCTGCATCATTCTTTTTCAATTAAGTTTTTGCATACATTCTTTATGATGTCATTTCTACATTCCTGCAACAGATGTTTGTTTATATCCCAATTTACCCAAATGCTGCCGTACTAGTCCCTGAACGTAACCTCTACAACCAGCTTGTGTTTCCAAAAACACAGAACAAGAAGTGTTTCCTTAAACTTGTCCCCTCAATCTACTGCTAAAAATCACCATCTCTGATCATCACACAGTGATGGACATTGTTCTTACAGGAGTTTGAATGTATCCAAAATACCAGAAGAAATTAAATAAATGTCATGGTACACCACGAAAAAAAATTATATATAAGCAGGTCGACAAGTAGGAAAAGTGATACTTGCATGAAGGATTGAAAATTTCACATGATATCTATGATGAAATATTTTAGCCTACTACTAAGAGCTCTGCAATAACAATGACCATTAAGGAGCTGGCCTTGCAAACACATAGGCAGAGCGAGAAAATCTACATGACTGCAGTTATTCACCTACAGAACTGCACATATGTGCTCGAGCACACCACTTATATTAAACATCAGAAACCTTGGTTTAATATCTTTTTGTTAATAAATGCTTTTAGAATACTGGCTGCAATACTTTCACAAGTTGGAAAGTACCAGGATGTACCTGGTGTTATCATAATGCAAGTGAAAGCACAAATAATACAAAACAGAGAATATTTTGGGCACTTTTACCCAGTAAATAAAAACACAACCAATAGTGCCGAGAGCGATTGCTGTTTCAGACTAATGTACAAAACCTGGGATACCACAAACTGTAAAAACTTCACATTTTACAAGTTTATAGAAGCCTTTGCAGGTATTCCAAGAACTTTATAACACCTCAGAATCTCAAACAATTACAACAGAGTTGAAAAAAAAATAAGCCAGAAATTCTGAAGTCGCCTGTTGGTATTTAGATTTCTCAACAGAGGACAACTTTGCAGAAGTAGGTCCTTATATTTTAATGAATAAAGGACTTAATCATTTGAAGGTTCACACACTTTTCTGAGCCTTTTCCAATATTAAGAATATTTCAACATATTTGTTACTATTTATGATATAGGGGGAAGTTTCTTTGCTTCTATCCAGCTTCATTGGAGAACCTGCTCAGTGAGACTGAAAAGCCCAACAATTCTCATCTACCACTGGCTATGGAAACTGGCACATTTTAAATACTTCCCAGGCTAACCAAGCTCGATGGATTTTTAAAATATAATTTAAAGCCAGCCTAAAATTTGACTTTATTTTACAGCATGAGACTATTTCTTAAAGCTTTTAACATAGAAAATTTAAGCAAGAAAAAAAAAATTGAAAAAATTTTTAATTACAGGAAGGTAGGTGGAGATATTCAGTTTTGTGCTCCTATAAGTAGAATTCAGAGTAACATAAATAATCCAGATTTTATAATCTGAAGAGAGATTTTTTTCTCCTGCAGTATACATCCTCCTCCAGAAGGTAAGTTCCAGTTCCTAAGCATCAGTCAAATGGTATTAAATATACCAAGTTCTACCCATGAACAAGACACTTTTCTATTAAAATTAACAAAGTAACCACCCACAAGTATGTGATACATAAAGAGGTGGAGAAATGACCAATGTAGAAGGCAGCAAAACATGAATGAAAAATGGCACGGGTTGTTGAGGCCAAAATTCAGTTATTTTCCAAAGGTTCAGTTGGGACTGAAGAGGGAAATCTGAAAGGCTGTCAGAGATAGATAAAGAATATGAAATAGAGGAATCAGCCCATTAAATAACTGGACTCCTAATTTACCATGGAGGAGCCACTCCAGGACAGTTTCCAGTGGTGATGAATGTCAGACAAGGTAGATTGGGTTGACAGGATGCTCTGAACAGTTTCACATTACAAGACTACAGGCCTCAGCTACTCTTCTTGGAGTGAAATAATGTCAATAACATACATTACCCAGCAGATGCTTCTGAATTGAGGAATTCAGGACTGTATGTGGAATGAACCCTTCATTCAACAACCTCTAGCAGAGAAGGTTCATCAAATCAGCCATTTATTTTCTCCTTGTCCTCATATCTGCTTCCAGAACCTTCCTTCTCTCTTTCTTACAACTACATTACCCCAATTTCAGGCATCCCTATTACTGCACTGGAATAATGCTGACACACCAAACTCCTTTATTGGTTGCCCAGAGCTATGCAGGAGGATGAGCTGCACGTCCTCCCAAGTCACTGTGTTTGAGCATCTCCACTTACCCAACAGCTGCTCTGTGGATACCCTGATTTCCTACAAGAACAGCAATATCATTCCATATTCCCCCCCAAAAAGATTAAAAGAGAGAAAAGTAAATACCAAAGCTTGGACCTCTGAGGACAACCAAGTGCCCAAGTCAAATTTCGTATATCCAAACAAAGCATCTTCATCACTGTGAGGCATCCTCCTAGTTAGCATTCACTTTAGGAATTCCAAGTTAACAAATGCTCTCCATTTTTTCCTCAAGGAAAATCCATTTGTTTTCTTTATAGTAGGTCTTTTAAAAGGGAGTCATAACTGATGGATTACAACATGTTCCTACCTTTTCAATCTGAATTTCATAAGAATAAAATAAACCACAAATGAAAGTGCTTGTACCAGGCACGTTGGACCTTTCTTCTTCTATTAGCATATCAGTCTGCAATCATAACTAGATCAATAGCAAAGATATCTGCTTAAAAGAGCACCATGCTTTCTTTTGTCAGAAATTCATTACTTTTTATTAGGGTCATTGCTTGAAAACTTCAAAACACCATATGGACCTAATTGTGGTTTATTTTGGCAAAAAGGAAGACACTGTAGAACAATTGAGGCATTACATTCTACAATTCCATTACTTTCATCCCTCTCCGTTTTATTACTGTGTCATTAAAGGCAACTTGAGTGAGCGAAGAATTATAGTGTCATGTGTACGGGCTAGTAGATTAATAACAAAACACACTCAAGTTTAAAGGTATCTAACAGCTGTTTTCATTATTTTGTGTAAATACGCTTGAAGCATATCTATCTGATTAGTGGATAGAGTGCTCTTCTCTGTCACATGCCATGGGCACTGCTATGTGCAAGTAATCAAAGTGCTCAGAAAATGAGTTTACATTGCTCACTGCTGAAATACACAAATGTCAGAAAGTGACTGCGCATCAAAGCTTAGGCAAATCAGCTGCTGCAAACAAACAGACTCCAATGCACATCACAGCTTTAAACATTCCTCTGCAGCACAATGACTGAACAGGACTTATTGCCAGCCCAAATGAAGTGATGCTTGTGGAATAATAAGTTGCCAATGTATAGATGTGCAGACAAGTCCAGCACTGGGTACCGCTGAAGAGAACTCAGCTGCTTCCACAACCAGAGATACACTAGTTTAGTATCATAAATATGTCCTGATACCAGGCAACTTTATGGATCTCACACAAGGTCTCACTAGAGAACAAAAAAAAAAAGGTAATTTTTTACTTTTTAATATTTCTAAATATTTAAAAAAATTTTTTTATCATGACTCATTCACCAGGAACCCTGTCAGCTGATCCCAGCTGTTGCCCATTTCTTGGCAACTAAAAGACAACAGTTTAGGCGCCCAAAAAGGGTCAAATCCTTTCTTTTCCATATATAGTCACATCATGCAAGATGGGTAATTCAAACTCAGATGGCAGATAACACAAGTGAAAACTCTGAATCCAAAAGATGTGCGATGAAGTTCGAGGAAGGACAGATAAAATTTCAGTCACTGAAAGGAATTACTGCATAAAAAGTTCTTCTTTCTATCCTCTGTTTGCTTCTAGCATAGACTGAGGCAGTTTTAGTATTAAAACTACTCTACACAAGGATAAAAGTGAAAGAGCCCTACAGACTCATCAAAATAAGGAAATTAAAATAAACTCATTCTGACTCCAATGAGCTCAATGGAATAATTTTATCCAAATGCTTCAGTAAGCAAAAGTAAACTGAGGCAAAATGGAGGAGGATGCTTAGAGAGCCACAAGACTCAAACATTTTGCCTGAAGATGGTTTTTTGTTGAAGCACATCTCACCCTAATGCTTTCCCAAATCCCTGTGGTTGTCAACCCTTTGGCACCACTTCTACTTGTCTTCTGAGGGATGCCCGGGCTTCCAAAAAAAACCAACATCCATGAACTTGTTGATGTCCCATTCCATGAAGTGTTCCAGACCAGGCTGGATGGGGCTTGGAGCAACCTGGTGGAAGGGATCCCTGCCCATGGCAGGGGAGTTGGAACCAGATGGTCTCAAAGGCTTCTTTCAACCCAAACCATCCCAGATTTTATGATTCTAAAAGTGATGCCTCAAAAACTCCCTTGTTGCAAAGGCAGAGAGGAGGAGGGACAAAAAACACTGGCCATTATGTGATTTTCTTCAAAAGCACTAAAATGTCCAGATGAACCCAGTACAGTCAGACAAAAATATTCCTTTCATTTTTTTTTCCCTTCCACAGTGGTCATTATGAATCTGACTAACAAAAATTCAGCCCTCCCCAAATGCAGTCAGAGGTTGGACAGATGAGCTGGACGTACCTTGCAGGATGGTCCTCATTTATGAAACACGTGATTAATGATCCACAAGATAAACACTGAACACAGAACAGACTGGGCTCTTGTACCTTTTATAGATGCTGGAAACTCAGGATCTCCTTCATGGACCAACTCAGGTCTCAAGACTGAAGTCAATATGTGACCAACTCACTGTCCATCTTTTTGCTCCTTCATTTTGGGGACATCATCACAGCAAACATCTGCAGCTGCCTGGCACTACTCCTATATTGTTTACCCAACCATTCTACGAATTTATCAAACTTGCATTTCAATGGTGTTTCGACAGTCATTTCACAACTAAATGTGTGTCTGGAAAATCAAACCAAGCAACCACTCTCCACATCCACTTTTTCACTTCCAGTCTCAGTCATTTAATAATGACCAATTTATACCTAGTGGATGTTGCAAGGATTATCCTGAAACTTAAATAATTCCTCCTCTTTCATGGCATTTATCCTCTGACTGTATTTATAAAGATTAACATATATCCCCTTCTCAACCTTTATTTTGCTGGGACAAGTGAACCATACTCTTTTAATCTGCTCTCATAATACAGATTCTCCTAATCATCCTAGCAGCAATTCTCTACACCTGTTTCACAGTTTAAATTAATCTTTCTTGAGCATGGGTGACCAGAACAACGTACATTTTTTTTCAATGCTTTACACAGACACATCAATCTGTACATTTAAAATATCTTTTCTATGGTGCATGAGATTAAAATACACTTTAAATATACATATATATACATATATTTGGTATGGTGCAGCTGTTTAGCTTCACTAAATATCAGCAGATTTGTGGTAATACCTGTACAGCCACATGGACTGGTGCACTTTTCAGCACATCAAAGTGACCAAGGGAAGGAAGATCTGTTTTTCTATTTAACACCTGTGAGAACCATCAACTGCAGATGGAAAATGCTTAAGAGCTCAAAGTAGAACATGACTGTGAATAGCTTGGGGGTTTTTTTGAGAGGCAAAGTCATAGAACTCAAGATGCAATCCTGTTGCAGAGCATCCACGTTGAGTATTCTGCCGTGGAGAGGGGAACATACCTACAACCAAATCCATCCTGGAGAAATTAAATTCGAGTCTCTTCAACAGCTGCAGAACCAGCACTAAGAGACCTGTGGCTTCCAGACAAAAGGAGGTGATCAGGAAGCACAAGTGGAAATATGAGGCCTCTGGCAGGTGAGACATCACACACCACTGACAGGTGATCTTTGAAGTCCCTTCCAACCCAAGCCTGTCCATGGTTCTATGATCATTTGTCCCATGGCTGGTTGGGCACTAATGAAAATAGAGAGGATGTGACCTGATGATGAGTTCCAGGTTATGGGGGGACAAGAAATACATACAGCAGGTCACAGATGGACCAAGTCCAGCTTCCTGCAAGCCTGACCTGAGCACTATTTACGACTCATCTTTTAGGAAACTGGCACAATTTTGTGAGGAATCCACTCTAAAATTTACCATGGATTGGATGATTCAACGTAATACATAACTCCCTGTTGCTGCTGTCTGTAGCACTGTTTGAAAAACAGACTGAACATAACAGTATCTTGTTTTATAATATCCAAAACTACTGTGCAGCAAGTAAGTACTTCTCAGCAAAAAGTGTCCCACTACTAAAAAAGGTAACCTAATCCCTAGAGCTTTTTTCCTACATACTTGAGGAAAACCTGGAGCAATTGGAACAAGTCTAAAGGAAGCCATGAAGATGCTTCAAGGGCTGGAGCCCCTCTGCTATGATACAGACAAAGTGAAAAAGCTGGAAGTGTTCAGCCTTGGGAAGGGAGGGCTCCAGGGAGAACTCGGAGCCCCTAAAAGTGCTTAAACAGGCTCCAAGAGAGCTGGAGAGGGATTCTGGACAAGGGCATGGAGTGATAGGAGAATGGCTTCCCACTGCCAGAGGGCAGGGTTAGATGGGATATTGGGAAGGAATTCCTGGCTGTGAGGTTGGTGAGGCCCTGGCACAGGGTGCCCAGAGAAGCTGTGTCTGCCCCTGGATGTGTCCAAGGCCAGGTTGGACAGAGCCTGAACACCTGGGATAATGGAAGACATCCCTGCCCAAGGCAGGGGTAGAACAAGATGATCTTTAAGGTCCCCTCCAACCCAAACCACTCTAAGGTAAGAGGCTGGTAAAAAAGTCCTGGACTTGGATCTCCCACAGCTCTTCCACAAAGCATCCCTGTGACTTGGTGTTTGTAAGCCCAGAACTGATGAACCCTCATTACCATTTAGAGATGCATCTTTTCCACAGTAAAGCAGAACAACCTCCTACCTTAAAAGCACTTCTGGCACGTTTACGTTGGGATTTTCATATTTTTAAATGTATGCTATCTGAATTATTTAAAGGGAAGAAGAGGAGGATTATTTCATCTGGGAGTCACAACTGAGCAGGGGGAATGTCCAAAATATAAAATATTAAGTATTTGCAAATGCAAAAGAATGAAAAAAACCAGGAAAAAAACCCCTAACCAGATTAAAACACTCCTTACACAACAAAGAAATTATCTGTGATTTGGCAAAATTAAAAATCATTTAACTCCATCCCATTTGGTTATGTATAAATAAAACATCTGCATTAAGTTGTTCTTACACATTACATAAAGGTCATCTCCATAGGACTGGAGAGCTATGCTTCAAGTTTTCTCTTCAATATGTGATTTTATGGATTCCATCATGCAATTTTGTTCTCTTATTCTCTATCCCCTAAATTTCCTATAGAACATCTTCATATCTTCCCCACTGACACTTCCATCTGACGGCACCTCTGACTGCAACCGGAATGGGTTGTCTGCAATCTTGCACACAACAGTGCTTGAAGCAGATCCAACACACATAAAGTTTCAGTCTCACATTTAATAACAATTTGCAAGGCAATCTATTCCACCACGCTTTTAAAAGGTGCTGCTTGTTTGGCTTTTGGTTGGTTTAGGTTTTTTTCTCCCCAAACTAATACTGCATTCAAGATGAAATGTGGCTTTTTCTAAAGGTACTGTCACTCCCCTACAACTGGGAACAGAGGTTCTTTCATCATTTCAAAACTGATTTCTGACATTTTGTATTCTTAGTGAAGAATCTCTAAAAACTCAGATTTCCCTTCCTATTCTTTTCTGCAATTTTTAGCACACTACCTCTTTTCTTTTATGATATATTACAAGTACTTGGAATATTTAAACAATAAGGTTCTATCACTGCCTCATGTAGCAACTAAGAAATAAGATGCCCAACATGACTGCCTCCCTCTCTGTTACAATCCTGTAAGCATGAAATCCCTTTAAAGGAAAAAAAAAAAATCCACCTTCACTTCCATGCAATATTCATGAATTTCATAATAAAAAAATATGGAATTGTTCAAACGTTGAAGGGCAGTATTTTGAAATGCAAAATCCAGCAGGGACAGCCTTGTCTATAAAAACCATCTTTCACACATGCAAATGATTTAAGTTCCTATGGATTGAAAGGGACCTGGACACAGCCACACCACTCAATACCCAGAGTTAGTTTTGTGCCACCTTTTTCCACTTCTGTTAATGTTGTATTCCCACCAAAAGCCCTCAGTTTCCCCTGACTGCAGGTAAAATTAGGGTATTTAGTACTTGGCAGGGTCCTACCATTAAGCAACAGCCTTTTTCCATTTTGAATAAATGAAAAAAAAAACCAAACAAACCCACAGCTTTATTTTAAAGTCTGCTGTGACAATTTTAATCAAATAAATTTAAAATTCACTGATTCTAATGACAACAATTTGATGCAAACTCTGAAACTATTTCATGTCTGAACCATCCTGAATGAGAATGATATTTAACCCAAGACCAGCACTCAGGAGAAAGACACTGTCGTGAAAGGAGAAGAAAAGAGACAGAGAATTGAGGTGGGAAGGTGAAGAAAGCCCCAGCAAGAGCTTGCGTTTATTGTGCTTAAAAAAAGGTAACATAAAATCATATTAAATCAATCAAAACTTTTTACTATTGTGGAAACTAAAGTAAAAATATATTGCTTTAATTCAGGGTAAGTACAGCTGAATGACTGTATTCCAGATCGAATCCCAGGAGACTGAGGAGCACCACCCATATCAGTTGCTGATGAAGGTGTCATTTTCATCCCTTCTCCCATGACATCCCTCAACTCCAAATGCCCACATTTATTACAGCAAGGTAGGCTATTCTCTTCCCAACTTGCAGAGAAATTATTATGCATGGAAGTGCATAATAATCCAGTCCAGTCGTGACTCTACCACTGACTTCCCACATGAATATGCACGAATCAATTAAACCTCTGAATGCATCAATTTCCTCCTCGAGTAGTAATGATAATAATAATAATAGCTGCCCATTGTATAGGGCACTGCATGCAATATTTTTAATGCCTGCTAATGAAATGTGCTATTAATTATTAGGATGTGGTTTGTTTTTTGAAAGCCAGCCACCAGCACGTCTCAACTTTGTATTCAAAGTGACAGAACTTGAATATTTCTGAAAAACTGCCTATGGGAAAGTGTTATGGAAAATCCTCCTTAAAAAGCAAATGGTATTTAAATCAGTATGAGAACTTGCAGCTCTTCCCAGCTCTACTGCAGAGAAATTTGCAGCTAAGGGGTTAATCAGATTAGATGGGAGTGGTTACAGGCTCCGTGCCACAGGTTTTGCCCTTTGTGGCTTCTCACATCCCAGACTTGGAAAATATGAGCTGTGATACTGAGAAAGGTAAGAAGCCAGCACAGCCCCATAGTGATAAATGAGTTTGCATCATCTGTCATTAGAACTTCCTGCCAACAGGGTCATTCCCTATTAAATTACCACTTGTCAATGTTTAAAATACTGATTGATAAATGACTGTGCCAAAACTGATAACACGACAGCTTTTATTTTCTAATATTCTTGGTTACCACATTCTGCTACTTCAAGATACAGATATAGTAGGGTTTTTTCCAAGTACTTTAGTGAAAGACAATTTAATCTAATACAAAACTAACAGGTACTGTAAAACGATTGGTCCTGATATACATTACATACTATTCTCCTTGCCAAAATAAACCTACTGGTGATTTAGCGATATGGGTAGATCCAAGTTTCACATTTCATCAAATGCTAGTAATCTGTTTTATCAATATAAACTGCATTTTAATGAAAAAATTCTTTTCTTCAGTACACTTCACTTTTAATTCCCCGGAGTATGATAATTCGTTCACGCTGTAGAACAAGAATGTTTTACAAGACCTTAACTCTCCAGAGAAATTTCTCTGTAAATACAAAAAGCAAGTTTTATGGGAATGTGTTGTATGCAACATGAGCAGTACCCAACATAATAAAGAAGTGGGCTGCACAGAGAATTCTGCTTAAGTATCCTTGTGAGCTGCTGTGAGCCTAAATGGTTATTATGATAGCGTTTAGAGGAATACCTATACGACAGATAAAAGAGAGTCAGTAAAACTATTTTTGTCCCTGAATAGATAAAAAGAAATTACTTTTTAGCAAGTTTTGCAGAATGAATACATCCCAGCAGACTCTTCAGCCAGGCCCTTCTCTAGGAGGGCGTTCTCATTCTGATGCTGCTGGAGTGGTCTGGGGATAAATATTTTGGGGATAAATCTGGCATGTTCTGCCTGGAAGACAAGGCTGGGGTAACAGCTCTTCCATGATCCAGGGGGAGAATGGAAACTCCTACATCACCCAAGACAGCACAAGCTCAGTGTGTGGAGGAAGCATCATGGAGAAAACACCACTGAAAATGAAGGTGTCCTTCACTGAACCACCTAAGCCCTTGCTGCAGGTGCAGCTTCCTGAGTTAGCACTAACCCCAGAGGGGCAGCAGGAACCACCCCACTGCCAACAGCTCCACAATGGACAGACTCCATTTTATGCCCCTTTTAAACCCACACTGCACTTTCCTCCCAACAGGGGCTGTGTCCCAGATCCTGGGAGCATCCCTTGTGCTCATTGTGTACGTCTCATCGTGCCAACCCCAATCCTCAAATCCCGCTTGCGGCAGGTGAGGAGGAAAGACATTCTGGGAAGCAATTTCCATCACCCAGCTCCTCAGCAGCAAGCCCCAAGGTAGGAGCAGTCTATTGGCACTTGCTAATTATGCTAATGATCCATAAACTGTGGTGGCAGCAAGGCTGTGCCACCGCAGAGGGCACAGTGCACCACGGAGATGCCCGAGCCACCAGCAAAGGCAGTGGGTACCCCAAGAACCAGAGTCACTGTCATTAGCACTCCACCTAAGCTAATATATTCTATTTCACTGGAAGGCTAATTAGCCAAAAACTGCTCTTCTAAGCCATCTACTGCTTCCCCCATGCAAGACAGTTCACAACAGCTCATGTGGGTACCACTGCTGAGCATCTTCCCCTGCAACGCAAACACATCCCCAGTGCCCATCCATAGCTTTGGGCTCCTGTGAATTCAAATCTCTCCTTGCTCATTGACATCTGCATTTTCCCAGTTAAGTTCAACCCTGCAAACCTGATCCAAGCGATGCAATTAATTTTTTTTTTTTTATTTCCCCAAAACAGGCTCATGTGACAGTCACAGTTTCAGCACAATAGATGCTGTCAGTGTCTTTTAAAAACTTCTGCCTTACTCGGGAACTCCCTTGATTAAAATACTCTTAAATTGGTAAATTCTGCCTGTCTGACACGATAACTAAAAAAACTATAAGCCTAAATGGTTGAAAATGTCCTGTTAACTGTGATAAGTTATAAAAGCAAATGAAGAAACAAGTCTAAAATCTTTAATTCTACTTCAAAATATGTAATGCAGATAGTACAGGATACTCACTAACAAGTTTTTATTTTCTGCTGTAATCCTCATGCTCTCATGTTTCTTTAGTATTATACCACCTCAATTCAATGTGAATTTTGAGCTCTTAGGAACATTATTTCATTCTTGCCTATAAAAGCATCTTCCTTTCCTACCACAGTGCGATAACTATAAAGATATACTGCAATCAGAGGAATAGTAATAATAACCAAAATCTAAATTAAAATTTTCATTGGAATGAATTCCAAGGAGTAGCTAATCTGACCCTGCCTTGCAAACTGCCATAGACAATGTGGGCACAGATGGGATGAGAGAAATTGTATAAAATCATAGAATCATGGAATGGTTTGGGCTGGAAGGGATCTTAAAGATCATCCAGTTCTGCCACAGACAGACACCTTCCACCAGACCAGGACAATGGTCCAGTGGATACCCAACAATGACCTTGCAGAAGTTTTCCAGAGGGCTCTGCTGGCATGTAGAGAAGTACCAAAGACAACATCAGTCAAAAGGGAATTTTCTTCCTTGACCATCATTTCACAGCCCAAAAGCAGAAAAAGATCACATCAAAATAGACCCTATTGATTGTACAGTGAAAAAAAATTGGATTTTACTTATGTTACAATAGAAAATATACTAAAATTAAGTCAATGGCCAGCTAAGTGTGAATTACCATGTATTTAACTCTCCGTGCTATAAAACCCCAGTCTGATACACAGCACACATGGCAGATCAGCCACTGCTCCCCATCCCTTGCAATGCCAATGTACCGTGAAGGGACAGCCTGAACTGAGAGGGGCTTTTTGTCTCCTTAGAAATACTCTGATATTTATTCCTACATCATATACTTCACCAGAATGTACAAAGAGCAGAACTCAAGTTAGAAATCCTATGGGGTGGGTATATACAGAGCAGCCTTGGCACCACAGGATATAATATGGAAGCAGAAAACAGGAGGATTAGGTCAGTAAATATCTTATTCTGTCAAATCCTCAAATCCTTTCATCTCTTCTCATTGTCAAATAAGGACCACAGTCTGATGGGTTTGCTCTGGGAACACCAACACGGGTCCTAATGACAAATATTTACTTAAAAAAAAGATTCTTTATAAAAAAGCAACAATAACTTTCCCTCAGAAGTAGAAAAGCAATGGTTAGAGGCCCATTTGAAATATTTAAATACACATTACAAATTATAGTAGTGCCTCTAAGAGTATCCACAAGTGTTTCCTAGGATATCCTTCATCATTATACCTCCCCTCTTAAGTGATCATTTACTATGCTGCTTGTGCTGTTTGTGCCCATCACCTACAGTAATTACATTAAAAGGTAGGTATTTTGCAGGATTAACTCCTGTGACATGATCCTTCATTACTCTGGTTTTGATCAAAGGTCAGATATATTTTATTTTGCCCTACAACCGCAATATTAATCTAAAGTAATCTTAAAAAGCTCCCCATCACATGCGTGAGGATGATTTCTCAGATCACCTCTCTCTCCCCAATCCAAATGTAGATTATGTTTCAGACACAAACACACCCTGAGACATTCACACGCAAAATAAAGGAGGTCAAAATAAAAAAATAAAAGAACTCACCCTGCTTATTTTGCCTTCAGAATTTTAAAATATTTTCCCAACATCTCAGCAAAATTATGCATTTTAAAAAGACTGCAGGCACTGAAATGATTGTCAGTCATGCAAATAATCACTTACTTACACTGTATGAGTTTGGTTTGGATAAAGCAAATTACCATTTGAAAATAACTTGAAAAACACTCTGGGCTAAGAGCTTGCTTTATAAATTTTAGCTTGGCCACAATTTTTCTTAACCTTTCTCTCCTCAATCTCCATTCAGCCACTGTACTAATACAATCTAAATTTAAAAACCCAGCTTTGAATTGCCACAGGTGCATTCAACTTTATGTAAAACATGTAAAGAAATAGCAAATATTGGCTGCAGCTGAAGGTCAAAACCTAAAGAACTTCAGAGCCAGGCAGAAGCAGCCCCTTCTTCTGCTTTTTTTCCTGTCTTGATATTGGACTTTGTCTAAACAACCAGATCTTACAGCTAGAACTAGCTGTTGAATAAAATATATATTAGATATAATAGAGCTGACATTAATCTGTGTTTCTAATTACTCTGTTGTGAAAGTTTTACTGTCACACAGTTGTTTATGAACATCTTAATTTTGCCCATCACTATTGAAAAGAGTTTTTTGATGTAATTTCAAATGTAGCGACCACAACAAAAATGAGAAAGGTGTCCTGCCTTGTGAGATGGGATTAAATATGAGAGCAGAACTCTAAAAGAGCACACAGTGAGATCTTCCTGCTGTACCAGTTTGGGTAGCAGGCTAATGATTTTACCCACCTAATCACCTCCTGCTTTGGACAAACGAGCACTGTGTGTCTGATGACTTCAGCCTAATTTGTCAGATCTTGTCTGACCCCATCTGCCAGGGCTGACAAGTCCAAAAGAGCTGATGTAATATACGAGACAGGGTTATCGTAACTTCATCTCCAAAACTAGGTCTGGGCCACATGATTCCTAAGGTATGCCAAAACCACGAGAGCCTCTGGAGCTGGCTCCATGTCAAATATGCTGAGTACCCACAGCATTCCCTGTGCTCAAAAGCTCTGGATTCTAAGAGGGAATAGCAGATCCTAAAAGATATCCAGGTACTGAACTGTGCTGCCATCCAGGCAGCCAAGTCCTAAGAAACACTGGAGGATTTTAATCCACTTGTCAAAAATAAAGATTTAATTTTAGGCATTGATTTCCAAATGATTCGCATCAGTATTTTAGAATATGAGGTTTTCCAAGGCACTGAAACTCAAACCTTGCAGTTTGAATATAACAGTGAGTGCATGACCTCAGCTCCTGCACTAAAAATTTCACTACCTCAAACTACCACACATGTATATTTAGCCTTTAAAATAACTCTAAGTACAGGCTGGTCAGGGACAAAGATCTCAAGTGTGGCCAGAACTTATTATCAGATCAAAAGGCGGGCTCTCACAAAGTCATCGCAGTGCTTCCCATCCTTATTTCAGCAAAAAAAATGCACCCAGCATGGTGTTGGTTTTAAGAGTATAATCAAATTGCAGAATCACACTCTATTTAGTGCCAGTCCCACTGAAGCAAAGTTCCTGTTCGGTGGGAGGAGAGTCCCCTATAAGAGGAAAAACAATTGTGCCAGGTTTAATCAAAAGTGAAAAGGATCCTGTGAATGTTCCCTTTGAGCCACATAACCCTCTGCTAATTTCAAGGCGGGCTCTGAAACGAGGGCAATAAAAAACGTCCTTCAGAGTAACCAAGGAGGAGAGAAGAGCAACTCCTGCTGCAGCAATGCCAACATCTGCAGGTCTGCTCCCTGCCACAGGAATGCCTCTGCCTACCTGGAAAGCCATAAAAGAGGTAGGGGAGGGAGGGAGGAGAGGATGAAATAGCTCCTTGGCTGCAGGCCTATCACTTTCACTGTTCTCCAGCATTTCTGTCTCCTCCTTGACCTCCCCTGCACAGTGCTGAGGAGCAGGCAGCTCCTGGAAGGCTGAAACAAGTGGGAAATCACTAAAACAAGAGGGAAATCACTCATCCTGAACGATGCAAGTTCGCACGACAGGCACTGAGGACAGGCTCGGCTGCCTCAATAGCCTCTGATTATTGAAATACATTTATCAATTAGGAGGTTTTGCATATTATCAAACTCATTCATTAACGATGCTTTAGCTGATTAGTTAGAACGTCACCATAAATACAGAGTTTTGACAGGCTGGAAGCAATTTATGACGTGGAAAATGTACTGACCTGCTCACATCAGGAAACCTGACTGGAAAATAAAGAACTTGGCACTTCGGTCTGATTATTTTTTCCAAATCCTTAGGTCTGTGGTCAGGAATCAGCTTCATAAATTTTCCAATGGATTTAAGAAAGGATTCCATATTAAAAGCAGAGTTGAACACCACAACATCAGCAACCAAACTGTAAAAAGTGGTGAAGATTAATGAACATATTGCTGCCACAAAAGGAACAGAATTATTCTACAGGCAAAGGAAACAGGATACATATCCTCATAAACAAGCAAAAGGTGCAAGTGGATGCTAATTAAAATCAGCCTTTTCACGTGAATTAGGAGTAACATATGTACCTCAATCAGAAATGTCTTAATTTCTCTCCATTCACCCTTTGAAAACATGTTTAACCTTTTTTAACTAATAATAAGTTACTATTATTAAACTAAAGGAGCACACCCTATTCTAGCTGCAAAGTTTTATTCATTAAATGGTAAGTATAATACTACTGTCATCATCTCTTAGAAGCATTATAAACAGATAAGGCTCACTGTAATCTGACTTTTGTAGAATTAAAGTTGGAAGAAAATGAAAATTCTTCAGAAATATTTTTTACTGAAGGACAACTTACCTTTTAACCTACCTTCAACTGACCATGTGTGTCAGGCAGCACAGCACTAAAGAAACGGAATGTTATTTTAACCTATGCAGATGTAATCTTGATTAAGAGTATAATCATTATATATAAAAATAAAATATATAGCCCTAAAATACACAAAAAAGTTCAAAAAAAATTGGCATATAAATTTAATGTTTTATGTCTACTGCTGTGTTTTAAAATCGACCAGATCAATAATTTTAAGGTGTAGTTCAATGATAATGCTGGTATTACTTCCCCACTTCGAGTCAGAGTGGAGAAAATGAGCAGCTATAAAAAACCTGAAGTATCTGGAATTTTATCCAGGCATTTTATCCAGGCAGTGCTGCCACAACCTGAGTTACACCAACACACACAGCACTAACTGAGGTAAGAAATGCTTTATGGCCACTTGGTTTCCTCAATATGTTATATATTGTAATACAGACCCACAGGTCAGAAGATACATTGAGGACATGTGTTCGTAAGTCACAGGGCTGATAAAAAGTATATTTGAGGTGAGAGGCTGTCATTCATCCTCTCTGCATCTTTCTGCTGTCTGGTCAAGAAAGAGAACTGACACTGCTCACCAAAGCAGCAGGAGTCAGCAGGAAAAGCAAAGAAACCCCAACATTAGAGAGAAATAATCCTTTTCAAGCTGCCTGCAGTAGCTGAAATACTTTCTGGCAGCCCACCCTCTTCCTCACCTATGGTTTTTAACCTATTGGAAGCCTCAGTTTTGTACAGAAGTAATCTTTTCTGCACTGATTTACAGATGACATGAGGCAGGAACCTGACACATTTCTTTGCTGCTCTCTGACACACAGAAAAGGCTCCTACAACATCATCTCAGCCTCTTGTGCATGAACTCTTATCTGCCCTGACCCCTTCCTGCAGGCTCTGCAAATCAGGGCCAGATTAGCAAGAAGAACTCTTTAGAAACATCAGGTACAAAAATCAGAATTCTGTTTTTTTAATGATACAAAGCACCAACCTGAAGGTACAAAGTGCTCTAATTTTAATCATCTCCAAAACCTGTGTGTAAAACTGGAAAGGTACATTTTCCTCATTTCTAACATATTTGGAAGATGGCCTCTCTTTGCAGATGACCACTGGAGTGTGAAGAATAATACAGAGGAGTTGGCTTCTGTTTTCTGTTAAATCGGGGTTTCAGCAGAACAGAAATGGAAAATTAATATTATATAACTACATGAAGAAGATACTGGAGGCAGAAGGGGACAGAATGGAGCATCTATTGCCCCATCTCTGGAAGTGTACAAGGCCAGGCTGGATGGGCTTGGAGAAACCTGTGTAGTGGAAGGTGTCCCTGCCCAAGGCAGGGGGCTGGAACGAGATGGGCTTGAGAGTCTCTTCCAACCCAAACCATTCCATGATTCTCTGATCTGTAAAAATCATCTTTATTTATCTAATAAGAGAAGATACTTAAAATACATATTTTGAGGATAAATGTTTGTCAGTTTACAACAGATGTATGAAGAATAACTGCCATAATAAAGCAAGATACATATATACAAAAAATATTCCTTTCCCAGTGCCAGAAAACACTTTTGTTAGAACATCTGAAAATGGCTGCTACTGTTTTCGAAAGATCTTTCACTCCACTTTCCCATCTTTACAGCTCAGTAAGTGAAACATGTTGCAAACACTGGCGCAGAGGCAGCTGCAGAATGGCCAGAGCACACACAGATCATTAATTGAGACATTTCAACATAACTGCCTTAGATCATAAAGATGCAAAAGCTTAACTTGCACCTTAAGATGCTCAAGCCCTATTCTTAATAATTCTTCCACCAAGAGAGAGGTGAGAAAGATCATGGAAATTAATTTATTTCAGCTTAAAACAAGTGGGTTTTGCTGTTTCACTTAGGTCTGCACAGTGCCTAACCACAAAGCTTTTCAGTGGTGCTGTTATTAACTTCTTTCATTAACTCAGATTCGAGAAATACATTTGTTTTTAGCAACAATAAAGGACCGTAGCCTTTAAAACGTCTGGGTATTTTAGCACTGCACAATTTCTGAATACTAGATGAAAGAAATATAAGGATTTATCTGGTATGTTTACTGCCCTCTCTTCACAGGAAAAGTGCTGCAGTACATTTTAATTTCTGTTTATTTCCCTAAAACCTTCTCCATAATTTCAGCTGGATGCAGTAAAAGCTATGGCCAAGCACGAGCTGAGTAGCTGCAGCTTTGTGAAGCATCCATGAAACAAAGCATCACTTACAGCCAAGGCACAGGTCAGAAATCCCACCAACAATGGCACCATGGCAGCATTGATGGACCTTTTACAATAAACTGAGATGATTTTTTAGTGCAGAGGGGTTCAGCTACACTGATTTTATCAAGCTCTCCTCAGGACTCTGCTGATACCTCAGTTTGCTATGGGTTCATTGTTTACAGAATCACAGAATAGTTTGGGTTGGAAGGGACCTTAAAGCTCATCACATTCCACTCCTGCCTTAGGACACCTTCCACTATCCCAGGTTGCTCCAAGCTCTGTTCTTGGACACTTTGAAGGATGGGACAGCCACAGCTTCTCTGGGCATCCTGTGCCAGGGCCTCCCCACCCTCACAGGGAAGAGATTCTTCCTAATATCCAAACCAAATCTACTCTCTTTCAGTTTGAAGTCAAACCCCCATTTCTTGTCACCATATGGTCTTGTAAAACATTAATACAAAATAATTAATACAAAAAATAATCAGTACAAAATAAAGGTATAAAAATATAAAAATAATTAATATTTTAAAAAGTATATGGAGAAGGACTCCTCAGGGTTACAATGTTGTAGACAGAAGGACACCTTAAATAACAAGGAGCAGTTCGAGCCACACCTACCATGAAAGAATCTGGTTGTATCCATACTGAAAATCCCTTTCCTGGCATTTCTGGACAGGATATGCCAATTGGTTCTCATGGAAGTAGAGGACCTTTTTCAATTTGCCAAGGTCAGGGCGGAGGGCGGCGAGTTCAGCCAGGTTAAGCACCGAGCTTGCAAAGAGGATCCTGGAAAACAAGGAGGGCTGTGTTTACTGCTCGCAGGGGTCACCCCTTCCCCTGCTCCCCACTCCCTCCTCCCCAAGAAAAACATAACCCCTATAGGGACACATCAATAGCTAAGCCTTAATACCATGTAGCAGCATTCGAAGTTTTGATCTCTTAAAAAGCAGCTGCTAAGAACCCAACTAGAAAAGCACTGAATCTCATTGGTCTTCCCAGCTCGGTTACAGAGAGATGCAAAATAAAATAAAAAAAAAT
>VZTZ01042582.1:456453-504014 GCA_013400955.1 Drymodes brunneopygia | reverse complement strand
AAAAAAAAAAAAAAAGCTGGATGGATTTTATTGAAAAAGGCAAGAAAAGCTGTATCTGAAGGACAAATGGAACAAAGATAAGGCTGACTGGGGAATACTTTGCTTGCCAGTTTCATTACACTTTACTTCTTTATGCAACCAACTACTGAAATTCAATATATGAGCAGGAATGGCACATGTTCACGTTATGACATAAACCCTTTTGATTTATGCAGTGCACTTATCTAGTATGGTCTGCTTTTCTTTTTTTTCCACCCTTTTTCTGTTTTATTTTCACATTTTTATTAGGTATCCTCTATAATGAAATGTTGTTTCTACCCTTGCACCCCAGTCCTGCCGCTGCACTCCTGCTATTCCACAGTCCACAACACTGCACACATCCTTCAATTAGATAAAGCAGGCACAAACAACACTAACAAGCTGCTGTCTTAGCCTTGTGTAACTTCCCAGGCTATCAGAAAATGAATGTATTTAAATGTGTAATATGAAATCCTGACCCTACTGTAAGCAGTGGCAGATTTCCCTGCCTTTCACCAAAAGCATGTGAGCATCTCCTGGCCTCTGGCTAGCACTGCTTCCAAGGAAAGTGAATCCTGAACCTGCAGAGAGCTGCAGAGCCTCAGACTTTTGTGCCCTGTATTTCTTATCACAAGTAATTAAAAAAAAAAGAAATTGAGATCAGGTATCTATTGCACATAAAATATTAAGTTTCATAAACTACTTTTCAACACAGACTGTTTCTGAATTTTTTTTTTTTGCTATCCACCATTTTAGTGGTTCAGGTTCAGAACTGATTTGTGCAATGTTCTATTCTTTTAAAATATTTCTTATTTTCAAAGGGTTTTTTTTTCTATTGCTCTTCCTATTCTTCCTATTTTTACATGAATTTTGTGTTCAAGATTACTGCCAAACTGACTTCACCAATGTGATAAACTTCTGATTCTGGCTGCCAACCTCAAAACTCACAAACTTCCCCAAACATTCATCAAGATCATATGTATTATATCATATCTCTGCTAACTCAAACCCTTCTTAGATAACCTGTATCTACAGAACAAACACTTCCTAGGGCACAGATCCTGTATCCATCTTCATCAACCTGGGTCAATACTGATCTGAAAGGCTTACAAAAGTAAGAGATGACTGTTATTGCCTTGTTCATCAAATATTTGATAGCTCTAAAGGGCCTGTCACACAGAATGCCAATTAAGATACGAGCTCAGGTTTATTATGAGCCATACTAGAAGGAAAAAATAGTTCTAGGTAAGTCATTACTTATTTGTCACCATGAGTAATGACCTCTGGACCTCATAATGACCTGGGTGCCAGGCTCAAAGCAGAGCAGGAAAAGCTTCCTGGGGGCAATGCGAAATCCCTGCTCAGCACTTGAGTGACAAAGAAAAATGCAAACTGGAGAAAACATACCCCAAAACCTGCAAACGTGAGATGAAATGGTGGCTTGGAAAAAGTTTGGTTATTAAGAAGACAAGGGGGAATGGCTTCATACTAAAAAAGGATGAGTTGATATCAGATAAAGGAAGAAATTCTTCCCTGTGAGGATGGGGAGACCCTGGCACAGGGTGCCCAGAGAAGCTGTGGCTGCCCCTGGATCCCTGGAAGTGTCCAAGGCCAGGCTGGATGGGGCTTGGAGCCTGGGATAGGGGAAAGTGTCCCTGCCAACAGCAAGGCATTGGAACAAAATGAGCTTTAAGGTCCCTTCCACCCCAAAACATTCTAGGACTCCATTTCTGGATTGCATTACAGTTCATCTTTTCCTTTACTCATTTTTCAGAAATTTCCTTTCTGCCAGGGAAGAAAACTGAACTGATACAGGATAGTATTGATGAACCTGGCTCTGTTTGCAGGAAGAGAGGGGAAAAAAAGAGATGGCACAGTGGGACTGAAACCACAGGAAGCAGCACAGAGCAAGGGTGGGCAGTGCAGACAGTGGAGGTGCCAAGGTTAACACACTGACTGGAGAGAAAAGAGCAACAGAGAGCCCTGAAAAGGGATCCAAGAACTAAGCTTGGACAAAACCATGTAGCTCTGACTCATCTAAACTTGCTCAGATCAACAATGGGATAATTAGGAGAATACAAAAAAAAAAGATGGTTATAGCCACAGGCAAAGAAAACAGTGTCTGCAGTCTTGGCTTAGACAAACTGGAGGAATTCAATAGCATCATTAGAGCCCACTGGAGCCTGGCTTCTAGCATGGCAAGAAAGGCTAAAAACTTGGAAAGCTTGCAAGAGGTAGATCTAAATTTTCCCTACTGTAAATAGAAAGTGATAAGGCTCCACTAACAAGCAGATCGCTTATCACTGCCCAGCTCAGCACAATAAACTGGTGTCAAGAGAAAACTGTGGTGATGACTAGCAAATTCAGATGTAGAGCTTGAAATGACATTGCCTATGCTTCTTACAGCAAGGAAAATAATTAAATTAAAACCACTGATTAGAAAACACCCTCCTAGGTTCACAGCACTTCCAGAATTTATCCCAACTCTGAGAGGCTCTCATGGCTTCTTCTTTACTAGCAGAGAAGCTGCTAACTACCAGCACTAACCAATTTGCCTGGCTTTACAAGCTTAAATAACACCTGACAGCACGAGTCCCCGTGAACATGCCCACAGAGCAGCCGCGTTCATGGCTAATGGACTCACGCAGGGCACTGGAGGATATGCTGGAGTGTATTTGCATTTAACACCTATTACAAGGGGAAGAAAGGAAAGTTTATTATAATGGAACGTGCGACATAAATATATGTCAGTTGTCATTCCGTGTGACATCAACTTTCATTTTACCTCGGGTTATTATTTAAGTAATAAATCCTAACAAGGTGAGCTTTATCATCCCAGAGTGTATCCGGGAGGTAGAGACACAAGGTGATGGCAAGAACGCTCAAAACATGATAATTCCTGACAGCTGCTGCTTGAGCACAAGTTAAATTGAACAGTTTATCTCAGCATAAAGATGTTATAAGGTTTTATGTTTAATTTAAAAAAATTAACATAAAACCCAGAGAAAGCAGAGTTAGGCAATCTTTCACAAACATGACATACTACAATCACAGTATAAGCTGGATTAGTACTTATTACCATGCTACTAGAGAATTAAGCTGTTTTTAGACCACCAAAGAGCTTTAAATTGCAACTTTTGTCTCTGTAAGAGAAACCTATATTTAAAACGTCTGCTAAATTCAAATTAACAGCTACATCATTAACTTACCATCTCACAAAACCCCCTACAATTCAACCGCTATTACGGTGTCCTTATCGAGACCTATCAACACTGCAGCATTTAATACAGACAGTGCTCTCCAATAAATACCGTGTGTGAATCCTCACTAAACCTGTGCTGAAGGTCACATTCCTAAAGCTCTGCCCCAGCTCTCCTCTCCAAAACACCCGTGAGCATTTTGCTGTGTGACAAGTGACCTTCTTGCACAGAGCAGGACCATCCCACGTGCAGTGGCCCCACTGCCTTGGAGAATGGCCAGATTTCACCATCCACACAGGCTGCAGTCTAAAACCACGCTTGTGCTTCATCTGAATCAGTCCACAGTCCTTCTGAGGAGCTGCTTGTGTGAAATCAGTTAAGCATGTGCTTAACTAATATAAATATTCCTGGGAAGGAAGCTGAGTGCACTTGCAGGTTCAGAGATGTGACATGTCCACAGAATTCTCTGCCCTTTGCTACTGTCTTCCCCATTATTTCACTCTGAAGGACTGAAAATCAGTAAAATATAAAAGCCCCTCTTTTTTTTTTTTTAATTACCAGCAGACAAAATGACTAATACAGGTTTCCACTTATATCAAGCAAATTATAACAGTAAAGGTGCTAAAGTATTTTTATTTGGCTTTATAAATCTTCTTTATGTCATGCAGCCATGATTTACTCTTTTATGGCATTGCCCTAAATCTTTCAATTAAATTCCCATGCAACTTAACTAAAAACACATTTTGCCTTCCCCTTGGGAGACCACACAGGGCATATTTATGTATCTATGGATATGGAGGCTGAACTCTCCAATCCTCCAGGCTTACAGAACAAAGCAAGTTTAAAACAGCACCTGATTTGTAGTGGAATGTTCCTCAGTCTGGCAGAAGCTCTGCACGAAGGACAGATAAATGTGGCCACTATTTGTGTAGCAGCACAGGTAACCCAGCTCTCCCTGGAAAAGGGTGATTGCTGTAGGATATAATCCTGCAGCAGCAGGGACTCTCCTACTCCACAAATAAAATCCAAAGCCATAATTCTCTGCTGCAAAACAACTACATTCACAGTAAAATGAGTTTATGATTGAAGATTTGGCAGTCCAGTAAAGAGCTATGAGCACTCTTCAGGAGCAGTATTACAATAAAACAGACTAAAACTTGGGTATGGCTACAAATATGAGCCTTTTAGGGAAAACAGGTACTAAAATAATGCTGCTCAGTAGATGGCACTGATTGAGCCAGGGAGGCCCTGGCACAGGGTGCCCAGAGAAGCTCTGGCTGCCCCTGGATCCCTGGAAGTGTCCAAAGCCAGGCTGGACAGGGCTTGGAGCAGCCTGGGACAGTGGAATGTGTCCCTGCCCATGGCAGGGGTGGAATGGGATGAGCTTGAAGGTCCCTTCCAACACAAACCATCCTGTGATTCTATTTCTGGACTGCACTACAGTTTATCCAAACCACTCTGCTCAATGTCACCCCCTTAAAGGCCAAGGCAAAGCCAAGGGGTTTGACCACAGGCACACCCACCTGGAGAAACCAGGGCTCCAAAGGTGATGGAGGCTCCAAGCTCCTCCAGGATCAAACCTGGTGGCTTTGATTCCTCCATCACACAGTTTGCCTTGATTCCAATCCAGCAATTAACCAAGTCCATGGATTTGACTTTAAGTTACCTTTCAAACGTTAACTGCGTCTCCAATGGCTCTGTTAATGCCTGCAACCTTACACAGACCAGGTACTTTTGTTTGTTATTACAGACATTTTTATGTGATCAACTTACAGAAGTTGCATTTTTTTCACTTGCCCAAGAACACACAAATTACAACCACATAAAAAAAGCTTTTCCTTTTCCCATTACACAATAGGCGACACTGAATTTCTGAACAATAAATACTAATAAGTGGTAATATGTAACAGTAGACAGCATAATAAATAATAAATTAACAATAATTTTTTGACATGGAATGCACAAATGTCAAAAAATGCTTATAGATATTTTAACTCATAAATTAAGGTTTTTGTAGATAAAGATAATTTGCAATGTTTACAGAAATAATTAAGTCTTACTATTTTAATGGTCTTTATTTTTCAGAACAAATCACAAGGGTTGTCATGCCTTTCATCTTAATTAGGCCATGTGTTTGTCTTATTTATTTCTATGTACTTTCATAAACGTTTACAAATATTAATTGTAAAGAAAAATATTTTTTCCTCTTGCTGTAATTGCTATATGTACATACAATACCCAGTGATAAATATTCATGGCTGCTACCAGTTCAATATTTAGGATTTGGGAGTTGCCTTGTATGCTAATACACAGCAGGAAGGAATAGCTTGGTTTCAACTCATCCTGCCAATCCTTTCTTTTTATTTTAAAATACACCATTTAAAAAATTCAAAAAGTTACATAACTGCATTTTTTAATTTGCAAATCATTTGTGTTCTCTCACAATTCCTCCTTACCCCTCTGACTCTTTATTTCAACCAGCTGATCAGAGTATTTATGGACTGGAATAAAATCTCAAACAAAATTTCAGGCCAGATCCTCAGCCCACACAATCAAGAACCAGTCTTAAACACTTTTCCATTATTTTTGATGACCTTTAATTCAAAAAGATACTAAAAATATGGGAAAACAGTGAATCAAAACTACTTTTCTATGTAACATCAAGAAGCAAGCTTGAAAGAGACTCTCACAGAGCAGACTTTTGAAGGGGGTGTATTCTGTCTGGACTGCTTTGCTTTTTAGGCAATGACACTGAAGCTTCTTGAATTTTATTAAGTGTGTGTGGCACTATTTTTTTCCCTGATTTGTAATTAAATTTGGCTTCAATTAATTACTGACAGATGCACATTCCTACTTTAGTGGCCAGATTGTTCACCATGGGCTACATCGGCCTCTCTGTTTCCACGAAGGGAGAGGTCAGGACCAAGCAGTCAGAGCTGTGGTGATGGGGGGAAGGAGAAACCATGAATCCACATCGTCCTCCTCACTCAAATTCCATCAGCAACAAACAATGAGGCAAAGGAATTTTATCAGAGCAGAGATTAAGCAAATCAGAATAACCCACCAGTGAAAAGTAGCTATTGCCTTCCAATTTATGTGAGACAGACAGACAGACTAACTCTGCTCAAATAGGTGCTGTGATGGAGCAAAGAAAAATAGGAAGCAAGATAAACAGAGGATATAGTGACTGAAGGCAAAAAATTCACCACAGGTAAATATATAGGATGCAGTGATGTATGAAGAAATGACATTTTTAAAGAAAAATGCCTGCAAAACTGATGTTCTACTCAATTAGGTAACATTTAAGCAGCATTATTTATTGGTTGTAAGGCTGAAAATTAATTTAATTTGGTATCTTATCTGTCCAGCTCTGGAGAGGAGCCAAACATGTCAAAAGCCTGGCATGAACAACACAATATAGCCAAAGGGTTGTGGCAGCACAGAGAAGTCCTGGGGCTACATGGAACTGCTCTTCATCAGCAAATGTGAACAGCAAGATTTGAGCATTGTTACTCCACATCTCCTGGTGTCAGCCTGAATCCTGGATGGCACAGAGCAAACAGTCAACATCATGGATATATGGATCCCACTGCTGATTTATCCTATAGAAAGGGAATCAAACCCAGTGCAGCACAGACCCACCACGATACTGAGAGCTTCCCTTAAAAAAGGTTTGTATCAAGAGATGCTTATATAAAGTAGAACAATGGCTCATTTTCTGTTATTTTAGTAAGTTCTGGCAAAGTAAAAACTCAAATCTTTCCCCAATTTTCAGGTTTACACATTTTGTATTATAAAGCAACAGCAGACCTGCTCACTTTGCACAACTGCAGAAAAAATCATGGAATTGCAGGATGGTTTGGGTTGGAAGGGACCTTAAATATCATCAAGTTCCAACCCCTGCCATGGGGAAGTTTTGCTGACTGTTTAGGGTTACATTTCAAGTGTCCTGAAAATCCTGTTCTCCAAATTATTCCAGATTGGTTTTTATGTTGCTTTATGCACCTTGATATCTAAACGCCTTTTTTTTTTTTTAGAAATTTGAAGACTGTCACTAAAAGGAACTAAGCTTTCTGAGCAAATAGCTTTCACATTTTTCTAATAACCACAGCTCTGATTTCATCTCACACAATCTACAAACAGCAAGTCCCTTAAAAACTATTTTTATGGAATCTCTTAGCTAATTTTCCTAAAAAACTTCCACTCCAGAGCACCAACCCAAGGCACAACTACTGCCTAAGAATGGGGACCCTCAGGAAAAGCAGGATTCTTCCCAGAAAACTAATACAGTCCTCGAAAAAACTCAGACTGTCATAAAACCTGAGCAGCTGGCAACTCTGTCACCATGAAGTATCCATATGGAAGACCGAGATGTGTCAAACTACCCAAAACGAGTTTGGATAGTGCAGAAGATGGAATAAATAATTCAGTATCTTCAACACTTTCAACAGCAGGTAGTAGATATGCTACCTGCTCCTACAACGTGCCAAAATGTAACATGCGAGTGAGAGCGAGCGAGAGAATGTGAGTGTCTCCAACCTGTTTTCATGAGGATATTTTGCTCGAGGAACTTCTCTTTTTAGAGGCATATGATCCGTATCAGATGTTTGTCAGGAGCAGGCAGCACTACAGAACATTAGGAATAACTTAGTGATTTTTAATATATATTCACAAAGTGAATTCGCAAAGTCCCCTGTATACATGTATTAAAAAAAAAAGTCTTTTAATCCAATATTACAAAAAATATGAAGGGAAAATATGTATTTCTCCCAAATGCCCTTCACACTTCTAGAATATTTGTTGCTGCAGCATAGTGGCAACTTTCCTGCCTTAATATAAGCCGAGCAAACTATTCCATGTGCTCAGTGAAGTGGCAGTCAGATCCACAATTTAAATATTTCTGCTCCTTGTTCATGACATAGTTCAACTATAAAATTACATTGTGCAATGTCAGTCTTCTGCCATCTCTCCCTATGAGAAACAGTCACACATTGGTGCATAAACGTTCATCATTTATACTCAGAGGAGATCAAGTGACACTTCTGTTCCCCAAGAAATTAAAATAATTTAATGCTTAAGGGTCTCCCAGACTTGTCTTTGGAGGGGCAAACTCCTTCCTAGACAGATTTATCAACCAACACTTCATGAAAAACAGAGGGACAGCAGGTAGACTACTGATTCAAAAGCACATCAATAAGGAAAATGTCAAGTTTTGTGTACTGCACACTATTTTGAGCCCCTCCACTTTCTGATTAGAACATTTCTGTAGCTCAGCAAAGCCCACACTCGCTACCAGATTTGAAGGATTGCACCGAAATGGCTGAGCGACCGACTGAAGTGAGATTTCAAAGAAGTGAGACAAACACTCGCCTAAATTCAAAAGCTGCCAAACATATTTCATCAGACTTTCAAAAGATAATTGTTTTGTCTGTTCTGAATTAAGCTTTAAGTGCCTTAAGAAAGGTTTCTCTACAAACATGGCTAAAGATCACAAAGGGGAGCATTTGGAATGAATGGAACCCTTCAGTCATATATTTATTTAATATCACTTGCACCATGCCTGGCATATACCATGAGCTGCTTTATTTCCATTTCCATAACATGATTTCAAAGATAATCTATACTGCTGTCCTACCATTTTATTTCATGTGTTAACATAACAGGGCTTTTATTTATAATGCAACCAGGGAAAGAGAAGGAAATAAAGGGTCTCAGCTCTGTAGCTTGGAGTTCCTGACATGGGATGTAAGGGACTGATGCAGCAAGAGCTGGGACGAACAGGAGAGAGTTCAAAGAAAGAGAGAATATGTCAAACTCATGAGAGAATTTAACAGCCAAGGAAATGAAGGCTTTTGCCCAGTTTTCTTCTCCAGCTCCTGGCTGTGAGTTTTGCAGGGTTAACAATGACATTAGACATTTACAGTCACATTTGGTCTTACACAACACAGATCTGATCCAGTGAGCAACCCACACCTCAACGCTGTAAGGTGCTGGTATTTCCCCACATGCAAAAATCCAAGAATAAAATAATAATTTAATGAAATTACTTCTAGGCTTCCATATATTTCACAAATTATGCTTTCCCAGCACATCTCATATGCAACTATCACTTCTGACCTCTTTTTATCATTAAATAAAGAATGCAGTGCTAAATTCCCATTATTCCCTGGAACACAGAAAAGAAAAATGTGCCTCTGGGGTTGAAATCATATGTTAAAAACTCAGAACACCACACCAGACGCTTTCTAATCTTTAAGATTAAGAAACTGAGGCCAAGGCTTGTTTATCAAGGGCCACCAAGTGAACCAAGGCAACAGTGAGAAGTCAGAAGCTCAAGCCAGAGCTGAAGATAAGTGAATGTCATGGTCTAGTGATTTAATCAGCTCATGTAAGATCATGTAACTGTTTATGTATCTTATGAACCCTGCTCACCACAGTACCTGACAGGTTTCCCAAAATATTATCTTTGTGAGAGCGTTCAGAGTGATTCAGCATTTTCAGATCTCATATCTCCACTCCCAGGGAGAGATGTACATGCACAGATGTCTGCGTGCATGCACATGCAGATACACGACACATAAACACCATACACATACATATTTCCTAGCAAAATCTGCTATGAAACTATCTGAATTGAGCTATTTAAACTGTGGCCAGGAAAACTGTTGACAAGAGCTAATTTGTTATTGAAAAAAGATTGTGCATCTCTCCATGACAGAAACCTAAAAATCTGTTCAAGATGGCTGGGTAAGGAGCTCTCATATCTGCAAAGGCTGAGCAAAGCAAAGTAGTTTTGGTCAAGGTCTCCAAATAACACCATTTTTCCAGCAATGCCTTTGAACTACAAATAAAACCTTTCAGGAGCTCCTGAAAAGGAAACTTGACTCAAGCTGTTTTGTCAAGATGACTGGAGATGTTCTTTGGAAAGTATTTCCAAAAAGTTCTGGAGCAATGGTAGCTGTACAATCATATGGGATTAATTTTCTGTATATATCTCTTTATATTACTGGAAGAAACAAATTAACTTGAAAATTCAAAGATCTTTATACAGCCCTGTGCTCTGAGGTACAAATATTTAAGTAATCTTTACTTCCTGTCAAACACTGAAATGGATATTAAATTATATTAAATTATTATAGATACAAGTAGTAAAATTTCTTTTCTGCTTTCTCTGTGAGCTCCTCCATCTTGGTATTTCTTACACAGAGTATAAAAGATATTTTAATATTATCTTTGATTTAAACTGCTTCTTCTATTAAAACACTAACTGTGTGCTGGATGTATAAACACCTGCCCAGAAGCTTCACAAATTTTCCCTGTAAGGGATCATAGGTTTAGGAAAACAGGATTTATCCCCAATATCCCCTTCCCTGATGGTTTTGGGATGCCATCCCTTTAGCCACCTTTTTTTTCCCCTTTAAAATAAACAAATAAATGAACAAACTACACAGAAGGAAGGAACTTCAACATTTCAGCCCCAACTGAACCCAAAATTCCCCACTGAGCACAGTGGGAGCTGACCCAGCCTGCAGGTCCATGGAATGGGTAAAATGCTCCCCTTGATTCCATATATGTAATTAACGAATATAATCACAATTTTAAAAAACAGAGGGAAGAAAATAAAATGTGGAAAACATTCCTCTCTCCAGTTCCAGGGCCTGTGGATTGAATTGATGAGAAAGAAGTAATATTGTAGATAAAATATAAAAAATTCATTTTTTTCTTCTCTCTTGTTCCTGTGTATTAGCAGAAAGAACAAAATGAAGGAGCAAGGAAGTAAAGAAAAAAATATCAAGCCAAAATTACATCCGTCAGGGTGATGGAGTGCAGTGTCCTGCCCGGTCCCACCGCAGACCTCCTCAGGGCTACTGTTTCAAGTAAAAATTAAACAAGATGACACAGATGCAGTCCAAGATTGACATTTTCCAGCTTTGTGTCATGTTACATTATTTGAATGAATCTCAACTTTTAAAAACATCCAAGGGAAAGCGAATGAGGGCTGTATAAAACAAAAAAGACGTGTAAGAAATAAGACTCTCACTAGAAGAAAGCCACCCATGTTGATACTACCAAAGGTAAGAATATTTTTAAGGACAGTTACCCATTCCATCCACTCTTTTTGTTGCCAGATTAATATGAAAAATGCTTATTATTCTACCAGTATTTTTCCCCTGTGGCTTTACTCAGGTTATGTCCGTAGGTCCAGCTCAAGGGTTGTTGATAAAGCCCAATGTTCCCATCACAGCTGCTCTCTCAAGCATCTGCAAGGCCCAGAGTCCCACAGCACAAGGGCTCAGCTTTATTGGAAGGATAAACCCCTGAAACTACTGAAAAAGCTGTTCAGAAGTACGAAAAATAATATGCAGGATTTTTTTTCCTCAGTTACCAAGAAATTCGAAGCAGCCAGCAATCAACCTCCCTCTTCTCAACACTCAAAAACACTTACAGAAAGCCTGTTCTTAACCCTGCTGCACAGAAAAAAAATCCCTTTTATCTTCCATTTATTTTCATTTTTACCTGAAAGGCAGAAAAGAGTTGGGTTTTATGTATACCAAACATGAACTGGACTTTTTTTGCAGTGCATTACACTGCGGTCGCCTTCGCCCCCATATGAATGCATACCTGAATTTCCACCAAAAAAAAAAATAACATAAAATAACAATATTGCCCTTCTGATTTAAGCATGGCCTGTACTCAACGCAACGTTCATCTATACATGTTCTCACTGTTTAAGAACTCGGCGCAGGTGTTATTAATAAAATAAATTTATTTTTAAAAAGGATGCTATTCCATAAGCTTTGAAGCTCACACATAGTCTAACTTAAGCCAGCTTGGGCTCATCTGGTCTTTAAATGAGCCCTTTCATGTGGTCAGCCCACGAGCCATACGTACTGCTGCTCAATCACGCCACTGTACATCGTCAGCGCGAGGATGATTTGCATGATTTGCATTTCCTGTGCGCTCCGGCTTCAAGGAGCTCTAAGCACCACGTACAAAAGAAACCACCGCCAAGTAATGCAAAGATTTTTTAGTTGAACCAGATGAGGCTGTTTCAGTCGGCCTTGCCAATAGTGAAAAAGGGAAAAAAAAAAAATAACCACCAAAAAGAAGAGGGGAAAAAAAAAAAAGTCTCAGGGATATCCTGTTAAATAAGGATTTATTTGGAGGGAATCTGAAACTCAGATTCATACCCTTACTTTTCAAATATAAAAGCTGTATGAGACCCTTAATAAATGTGGCCTAGCAGAAAATAATTCAGTAAAAACTTTTCTTCCCCATTATTTCTTAGCTTTTGGCACCACATTCTGCTAGTCATTTATTTATTTATTTAATAGCACATAAATGGATTCTGATTATATTCAGTTTCATAAGGTAGAAAAACTAACCTAACTAAACTGAATTCACTGATAGCTGGTTAATACTTGTCCCTAAGAAGAAATCTTATATTTTATCCCAAATGATCAATAAAAGCTATTGGACAAACAGCTAAGATAGAAACAGCATTACAGTGGGCTTCAATGAATAAGAACTAAAATTAAAAAAAAATGTACCAGAGCCTCGTTGTCATGAAAAACAGAGACAGATGGGGAGCCAGACCTATATGATGCTACAAATAGATGAATATCTTGTAAGGATTTCAACAAATGTTATAAGACCTAGTCAAATTTGGAAAAGTACAATGCAGAAGCACAAGCAAATCTGAAGTTCACCTGAAATCCAAGCCATAATATCATCATTATACTGATTACCAACACTACAAAATGAACAATGAAGATTAAAGCCTTTATAAAATATTTTCTAGATAACGGCACAGCTAAAAATGTCATTATTGAATACAAAGAAAATAAAAATAAGGAAGTTTGCCTGTAACAGCTAATTTGGAAATGAGGCGTGTCCTGTTCCCAACCTAAAAATACAGGTGGGCACATGCACTTCACATTCCAATATTGGATTGTATGGCAAGTCTCCCCTTAAACTGGGAGATAAATTGAGATGAATAAAGGTTATCAGGCTGACTGTGTGAGCTGTATGTGCCCAGCTACAGGGTGTACATCAGGACTTCCTGACAGAGACCTAAGTCAGGCTGCTCCAGGAATCTGCACATCATCACGCTCCAGAAAAACCACAGCGAACTCCCAGCGCTGCCACTGCCAAAGGACACTCGACTTTAGAAAATTAAGTTGCATCTTCTTTGTTTTGTTTTGTTTTTTTTTTCCTGTGTTGCTGAAATGGAACCAAATATAAGATGTGGGCGAAACCGTAACTGAGGGGTTAAATTCTGTCTCGAGCACAAAAATTCCACTTATTTCATTGTTGTCTGCAAATATACAGTCAGAGCCACATTTAATCACCACGCGTAGTTTCTATACTGTGACTGTAAGATTTAGTAATCGAAATGGCTACCAGAATAAAAATGCATTCTGTCATTTTTCCACTTAGACAGCCCCTGTACAATGCTCTTAAAGGTCAGCTAATTTTATTATGGAAAGTAACTAATAACCTTTATTAATTCTTACGCTCGCAGTTTTCGAACACGTCAACCAAATAAATAATCCACTGCAGGAAGACACCACACAAACCAAGCTGTTGAATACAATCTCTCTGCATTTGCAACAGACAAAAGAGGTCATTAGAAATGTAATACATGGGGGTTTTTTGCTCTGGAAATTAGGAAAACATGGACAGACAGAGCTTTTTGAAAGCCAGGCCGCTGGTCCTCCCCCGTGCTCCAAGATGCTGAGACCACCAAATGAGGTGCTAAATTCACTAATACCCAAGCACAACCATGATCCCAAATATTATGCAGCACATTTTCTTTTTTTCTAATTTCCTAAATTTACAGGATGTGCACAATAGTGGAGATCATAAGAGTCTTGCTTAGAAACTTTTCTGCTGTCTTTCATTTAATAAAATGACTGAAAAATGTGAAGACATTAAAGCTAAAAAAATACGTGTTTGTATCTTATTCTTGCGATATCTCTTGCATGGAAAGCATCATTATGTTGCACGCAATATAAAATGATGCAAGAATATTCACATTTATTAAGGATTTTTGCATTCCTTAAGTGGATCAGTATGCAGAACTGTTCATGGTCAGCCTTTCCTAGCACACTGCTTTGGGCGAGTTTGTTCCTAAGAAATATTACGTTGCCTGAAACTAAAAATAGATGGTTATTTTTAGCCATTTAATCACATGAGGAAAAAGACACAGTTTGTATCAGTCTTCTTTAATTTACAAAATAATTCCATAACATGCCCTGTGTGTGTGGATATCATGAAAATCCCTGGCACTCAACCTCCGGGCTCACACACCGGCTGCAAGTGGAAGCAAAATGGGGTTTAAAAGATCCCAGCAACAATAGTCTTGTGACTAAATCAGAAACAGAAGCACAAGTCATGAGCCAAACAGATACCTATCGGTTTCCTTGAGCTTAATCTGATTAAAACATGGCTCTCAAAAATGTTAAATAGAATGCCACGTCAGAGAGCTGGCAAATGATAAAAATAGTTCATGACAGGAAATCATTATTAAAGCAGCATTACTTGTGTATCTGTTATGGAAATTTCCCTGTAATTTTTCTAGGTTTCCCCTTATGCTTTTTGTTGAGTTGCTATTACACTTCTTTTTTTTATTTTTTTCCCCTCAATGGCGTGTAAGTTTGAGATGTAAAAAGAAAATTATCACCGCAATTTTCCAACTATACTCTGCTCAATACCATCTCAAGTGTGTCATACATCATCTTGTCATTCACTTGAACAAGAAATCACATAATATGCAGAGGTAGAAAATAATCCAAAATGGGGAAGTGCCACTAGGGCAAAACTACATTCATATGCCAAAACAGGGGAAAATAAAAAAAAAAAAAATTAAACATCATCTCAACTTCAAGGGCTTTCATAATGAAAGCATCTTAAAAATACTTAATTGGGGGAGAAGTTTCTATGAAAAGCTGCTGGGAATGACAGCAGAGCCATTCTAGAGTTCAGCAATCAGTATTAGAAAAACAAACCATTGAGAATATACCATCACAGATCAACCTGAATGTTCTAAAAAGCTTACACAATTAAAAGAAGATTCAGAACCCTAAGAACAATTTTTAAAAAGAGAGTCAGTATTTCTATCCCTCCTACTATTACCACTCCCCTCACAAACAGCCTCCAGATTATCCGTCAGAGCACCCCATGAAGTACAAACTAGAATTGTAGTACCTTGTCCTGCCTTTGGTTACATAATCCAGAAAAAGTTTTTACAACCAAAAAAACTCAACCAAACAAAAAAAAAAAAATCCCTAAAAATACTTTTACAAGATCTTATCTTACAAGGCTAACTCCAATTCCTAAGTCCCTATTTTTCCATACTGAAGAGACTTCAACAAACTTGAATAGCCACCCCTAAAACCCTCTGGATTCTTTTTAAAATGTCACTGATGGGAAAAAGCCTCCATCCATCAAATCAGCTTTTCATTCAAAACAGACATTGCAACTCCAATGATGATTCAGGCTTCTCCCACGAAAACTCAGGATTAGTTGGTCACTGATGCAATGCCTTGGACACCCAATGTCCCTCCTGTACCACCCTCTGTCCTCCCTCTGTCCCGTGCACTCAGCAGCCTCCACCACAGACATGGACACTTAAAATAGGCAGGGGTTTTTTAAATTTTAGGTCAAACTCATAATTCTTTGCCACTGGCACATCATAAGACAAACACATGATGTGGGGGAACAATGAGGTACTTCAGAGACAGGTCTGGATGGAAGTAGGGCTGGTCTTTAATTAAACTCCAGCTACTGCCCACCTAAAATGCAGAGGTGACAATGCAATCAAAGCAACAGTGACAATTTTTAAAGACAGCAGTCACCACATGTTTTGCAAGTGTGTCTAAGACCTCCTTGATTTTTGTCCTGGATATACAGCCAAGCTCTGCCTGACTCAGCATGAAAGGGAATGTGCATCCTATTAACAGCAGTGCTTAAACCTTATTCCATAAAGAGTTTTCCAAGAGCACTCACATCTATTCTTCTTACTATCCCTCCCACATTAAGAAATGATTATCTAATACAGGGAGTAATCAGCTCATGGTCTTACTACAGTCATCCTCCTTGACAAGGCAGGAAAAAAACACCCAACTGTGAAGCATTAAAAAGTCAAGGTTCAAAACATCCCCATTTATTGAGATCAATGCAAATTTATTTAGATCTCCATGCAACGAGACCAAGTGCTGCCTCTTGACAGAGACTGGTAAATTCATAGTCACTATTTCTGCACTAGGCCTTCACCAGGACACAGGGAATGTCACAGAGAAGGACACACAGCCCCAGCTGAGGGAAGAAAAGCTGGTGACAGCTAATCCAGAACTAGTTTAAATGTTAATTTTAACACTTTACCATATCAGAACATTGTTAACCAATGAATTTCATATTGTCCTGCCAGTTTTCTAATCTGAAATACCAATATAGAAGAATGGACTAATAGATAATTAATTTATTACTGTATAATAGATGCTTCCAGGTGAGAACTGAATGTCAGAGTTCAGGTGTGCACCAGGAGCCATCCAGATTGATACAAATTTGTTCCCAACATGCTCCTTCTCATTCCACAGCCCGTATCAGATCCATTTTCTCTGTATTACCCCAGGAAATGAGACATACAAGAGGAAAACAGACATTTTTGTGATGCTTAGGAGCAAAAATATGTACATGTAGAATTATATAGAGGGCCAGAACACCTCCCATCACTGCAGGCTAAATGAGTCATCCACTTCAGAATGATGACCAGTAATTAAAGAAGAATCTGTAAAGCTGTTAAGTGCCTTTAACAATTCCAACCTATGACACTGAAGGGGTACTGAAACCATCCATGTGATCTATCATACAGTGGAGCCTCTTGAAGAACAACCTCTCACCTATGGAAATTCTTCTCCCCAAGAAGCCAAACAAAAACAATTTAAAATATTTATGGCCATAAATTTCAGCACTGTTCCATAAACTGGTGAAGAGACATGACATCATGCTAACTACCTAGACCTGTCTGGTTGATAATAGTCCCAGGTTTCAGGCTGAACTGCAGGAGCATGGATGGGTGTGAACCTACAGGTCAGCACAGATGCTGAACACAAATCTGACTGGCCAAAGCCAGAGCTGACACTCCAGCAAATATAGGAGGTCTGACCGTGCAGGGCTGACACCACAAAAACAAGTCTTGCAATATTTTTGCCTTCTTTTCAACCTCCTTGGACTGAAGAGGAAGGTTTTCCTTAAAGGGACCTAACTGCTCCCTCCTCCAGTCCCTGTATCCACAGTTCTGTTTTCATGTGGTACAGACTCTACATATTTCCTGAAGCATTAGCAAAATAATAGCAAGCCCCATGCTCCAATGGGACATTTCTATCTGTTTTCTATCACCATAGCAAGCTGCAGCTCCCTTTGCTCCATGGTTTCCCCTACATTTCCAGACCTGAGCTACATATGTCTTAAGTTTCCAGTGATTTACCGAAGTCCTTTTATACAGCTCATTTCTAAATCTTGTCTAGAAGTATTTGTTTTTCCCTCCCTTACATCTCTAAGTGCCAAGCACTTAGCCAGCCAATATTCCCAAACCAGGCTTCAAAGAGGCAATTCTGAATTGTCTTGACTCAGGTTGTGACAAGAAGGGGCAGGGGCCCCCAAAAGCGTGGTGCTCTGCTGTTGCAGGAAGGAAGGAGCAGATGGCCACCTTCCAGATGGCCGCCAACCTCCTCTCACCAAGTGCAACATCTGTACCTTGAATTCCATCTCAGAGGATGGTCCTGACACAGACTGCAGGTCACTGCCCACGGCTCCCGGCCACACGGCTGCTCCACGAGCCAGGACATTTTGCAAAATGCAGAATGACAAGCCTGAAAAAAGGGTTGCGACTAATTAAAGTTGGTAGCAGGGCACGGTTGAAAGAGTTCAAAAGTAGATGTTAGGGAGAAATCCATCTTAAGTATATATTTTTTAAATGTTTCTCAAATCCAGCATTTTGTCCCCAGCCACAAACACGCCTTGCTTTCCACATGGCACCTTGCAAACCTGGAATTAAGATGTGAACCATGCAAACCCAACCAACCCCGATGGTTTTGCTTCCAGGTTGCTCCACAGCTGAGAACGAGCTCATTTTTCAGCTTCCAGACCAAAAGTCTCTAACAGCACTACAAGAGCACTCAAAAATGGACTGGATCCAGCTTTAAACGTGATAAACTTCCCAAGGCTCAGTGAAACAGTGGTCAATGAATTTTAGCTTGAAGTAGCAAAGAGTAATTTGTGAGTTCTGTACCATCTAAGTCTAATTTTAACACAGCCACAAATTATATTGTTTCTTCGCGTGAACTTAATTCAACTTCTCTTTGGGGCAGTTAAACTTGAAACCTACCAACAGGAAGGTAACCAAACAATTTTTTCTGCCACAGTAAGAGGCTGGTATGAATTAATGGTTTCAGCAATTTTACAGTATATATTCCTCTACAGTTTATTTAATAAAATCAAAAATTAAAATGTTACTGCTAGCTTATTCTGAGTGCATAACCTCCTCAAAAAGACTGTTTCCAGACATTTAAAAGGAAAAAAAGCGTGTTTTACAATAGGAACAGGGAGCACACCGCATTTCAAAATCCATTAAAATATAAAATTCTGGTTACAGGCTCAACAATCTGCCTAATTAGTTTTTTCTAATTAGCAGGATGCTCTAACCTCTTTAATAAGACTTCTGTGGACAGAATGTTCCATACTGGTTATCCATCTGAGTAAAAAACTAAACAAATACTTCTGAAGTGCAGCTAATAGAACAAACGTGGTTGGGCTTCATGGTCAGAAGGCTGCTCTGGCAATCTGCAAAAACATGAAATATTCTACCTTGGACACACTACTGCTCACACTAAACACCCCTCTGGATTTCAAAGACAAAATGAAAGATGTTATATGCAAGAGTCAATGAAGTTAAGACTTTTAAACCACATGCTGGAAAGCAAAATAAGTAAAATAATATTTTAAAAAGTAAAATAAAACCGAAATCAAATACGCACGGACCAGACACCAAAAAAAGTGACCTGAAGAGATAATGGGAAGGTAAATACCACAGTGATGCTGTAACAACCCAAAGTGTGATTGTAAAGCTGTTTGGCTGCACTACAAAGCATTGGCTCAATGCACACACTTTTCGTACCTTCCTCTTCATCATTCAGTCTTAGTGTGTACCTAGCAATTAATAGGCAAAATGTCTCCAAATTTCATTTTATCCCACAAAAAACATTTTCATTATTCCTGTATATCAACCATGCCGTTCAAGAATTATGAGTTAAGGGAAATGGGGAGCCTTAGCAGTATCAGAGGAAAATTCTGGAGATAAAGAAAACTCAGGCCCCTGCTCCATTAGGAGCACACAGAGCAGCTGCTGAGCTTCATCTCAAACAGCTGAAATATCCTTTATACTCCTTAAAAATGCAGGAAGCACACAAGCATCTCAACCTCCCTCTCTGCCACCAATTCATTCACCCCGAATCCACCCGTGGCCCAAACATGCTGGTCTCATCACCCATCAGCAGACAGGAAAACTATTATATCCTTCACTTTTTTCCAATCAGTATCCAGGAAAACAAGAGCCATGTGCAAAATATAATCTAAGAACAGTCCCTTGAAAACCTCCTGCTAATGACAGGAGGTACAGAGGCACCATAAATATTGACTTCAAACACGCTGAGCCCCAGAGACCCCACGCACTCCACAATGTCAATGACCTTCCATGCAGCTGTTAGCATTGGAAATTAGGATTTTTCAAGTACAGATGCTTACTTTAATGCTGAATTTATATTCCACTCATCATAGTATAGCATGGTTAACAGTTGGACTTGATGCTCTTAGAAGTTTTTGCCAACATTAACGACTCTGAGTCTATGGTTAAAATCTAATAATTTTCTTCTGTATTGAAATGTGAAACTATATAAAAGTATTTTCCAGTGGGTTTACACCAGAATGAGTATTAATTCAAGGCAAGACCACTCTCCGGGTTCTCTGTTCCATGTTAAAAAAATGGAAGAAAATGTAGGTTTTATTATTTCTAACTCACTATGCAATTTTCAATAATTACGTTAGACTCTGATTTTCCAGATTCTTTTGTGGCAATTACTCTTTTCTGACACTCCTTCCTATCACTCTTGTCTATGGAGTTTTTGTCTTTTGGGGACAGGACCTGAAGTCTGTTTTTACAGCTTTTCAGACCTGAATGCTTCAACAGCCACAGAAACCACTGAAAACCAGTTCCAGACCAGGCTGGACCCACAGGATCCTCTGCAGGGCTGGTATCAAACCTCCGAAGAGCAAGTTCTGCTGCAAACCAGATTCCACCTGGAGTAGATGGCAACACAACAGCCTGGAGGAGATAAAGGTGAAAGCTCTGTAATCAAGTCCTCTTTCCAAAAAAGTCTCTTGACTGGAAAACATCATTTGAGTTATCAGTAACTACAATGGTCAGTGGACCCCACATAAGTGAACTTCTCCCAGTGAGAACCTTGAAGATTTGTGAAAGTCATGGAGAAACACAAGGACACCAAATATTTGCTCCTGGGATAACTGAGAGCCACAAAGACCAAGGGATGCCCAACACCTGATTGTAACTCAAGTTCCTCCCAAAGCACCTACCCACCACCTTTTTCCTCCCACTTTGACACCCCACAGCTAAGACTTGAGAATTTAACAATAAATTGGAACCAACTTTAGTGCAGGATGATGACAACAAAGACGGAAAAAAAGAAAACAAGAAAAATGGCCAGTCTACTACTGAAGAAAAAAAAACTTCAAAAACCTTCCAAAATCTCCCCCAAAATTCATATTTTCTTGCATAGTTTTAGAATCTTTAGCAATATTTCTCCAAATTCATTTAACAGATAAAATTATTAACTGTTAGGTTTTTAATAAAATTGACTACCAGGAAATTTAATTTCTGATTAAAAATAATTTAAAATAATTCAATTCCTTAGGGTTTAAGCACAGAGATGTTACTATGCATGATAACTGCTCCATGTTTAGTGAGTTACAACTCTTCTGTCATGAGCAGGAAATGCATTCTGCTCACAAAAGCCAAAGGCACTGTCAAACCTGCAGCAATCTGCAGAACATTAGGAAAAAAATGCCTGCAAACTAACTGTTACTAGATAATGGTCCCATTTATCATTCTTAAATTCCATCTTTAATTAAAAATGGGATATTCTCTTACATAAATAAAAAATTGCAGATGTTCTCAAATTACCCCCCCTTCAATTTTTTTAGTTTTCCCATATATAATATACATAGAATTATGTGTTCAGAAATTATTTTCATGTTATTACATAATACCTAAATACAATAAGAGTTTTCCATATTTTAACTAGATACACATCATTTTACATAGGGTGTGCTAAGTTAAAAATATTTGCACTCAAAGAAAACACATTAACAGAAATCAGTAGGAACACCATTTAACTGCAAGAAAAACAGAATTTGAAATAAATTTCCTATTGTTCTACCCATAATAATTTACAGCTTTTCTTTTTAAAACATTTGGTAAATCACTCATTTAAAGGACTTACATCAGCAAGGTGGTGTGAGAGAAACATTAGCTCCATTTTAAATACATTTTTCCCCATATAATTCTTTGAAATACTGTTAAAAGGAATAAATTCTTCCAGTAATCTTGCAACAAGAAAATCACATATTTGCTTTCGATGTTGCATCCACTGCTGTTTCCTTCATTCTTTCTTTGAGTTGCAACTAGACAGAAATATAAGTTCAAGCATGCAACAAGTAAAATGGAAATTAAGAGAGCTGAAACAAAAAATGATGAACAAGAAGGCAAGGTTATAAACATAAACAATAAAAACAGTCAGTGCTCTGAAATGGAAAGCATTCTTTAAAATGACTGTGTCCACTGGACCATCAGAGTAAATGTGCAGGAGGAAGGGAGGAAAAGACAGGGACAAAGGACAAAGGCAAGAAAGGAAAAATACTGTCCAAGGGAACCACGTAATTGTGGAAATCTTCATTACAGAACAATGAACAACAAAAAGCCTTTCAGTTGCTTTGTAGTCATCAAACATATTCCAATTAATAGATACAAAGTATGTACTCCTAATTGTTGTTTGAAGGGAAGTTAAATTCATCATCACAATGACTCAAAGCCTACGAATAACAGGTACAATTCCCAAGATACTTAGAAGTCTAAAAGGGAAGAGAATGAGGAAATAAATTGATCAAATTGTGGTTTGGGGGAGTCAGAAGTTGATCCTAAAATAAATGTTTTCCATTGTGGCACAATTTGGCACATGGATGGTACTCAAACTCCTGCCTCAGTATGTGTTGCACGTTTAGGGAAGAAGTGGTATCATAATTCACAAAATTAAGTGGTTTATGTGTCAGTTTAGACTAACATTTCTGTTTGATACAGAATGGCATTTATGAAGCAACCATCCATCCACAACCACTCTCACCCACCATGTCTCCTTTCACACCAGAGTGAGCTCCAAGATTATGGCCTGACTCCCTTGGAAGCAACTACACCAGGAAGTGATGCCCTTGGAGAGCATCCAATGGACTCCAGCCTTGTCTTAAAGACACTCAGCCTTGTAATCCCACAGGAATCGAGACAATAAAACCAGAAAACACCTCTGGGTACATTTTCCAGAGGGATCATGGACCTGGTCAGTTGTTGCGGTGGTTTTAGCCCCTAAAAGCCCTTGTTCCCCCCCTAACCCCCTGAAGCATTGGGAGACCACCCCTGGGGTGGAATTTGTAGTGGTATGCCCCAGAAGGGGGTTGGGTCTCCCAAAGGCTGGCTGCCCTTTTCCCTTTGCCCTGCCACCTGCCCATCTCCTGCCTATCATTCTTGGTTTCTAGATAGTTCTATGTTACTTGGTTGCTCATTGGTTTGTACCCCTGTCTGAATTCCCTCCTCCTCCCCTTCCCCTTCCAGATTGGTCCTTGTCCCTTGTCTCTCCCTTGTTCCCGCCCCTGCCTAGTACTGTGATTGGTTCTTGTCCCCCAATAAAAGTCTGGTGCTGCCGGTGCTCCGGGTCCTTAGTATCCAGATGCCCAGAGTGCTGCTACCTGGTGTCCGTGTCTCTATTATTCCGGGGCTAAGGATCCCTCCCAGCCAACTCTGGCTCATCTAGGGAAGGCGCTGCCGACCAGGTTCTGGGGTCACTGGGGAGGCTACTGCGCTCCCCCCGTCGTCCGACCACTGGCTTGGCTTCGGGGCCACCGGGACTCCTGGAACCCACCATCCTAGCAGGTCGGCTGCTGCTCCAAACCCTGGAAGTGGCCGCCAGGAGAGACTGGCGAACGCTACGGTCAGCACCTTCAAAATCCACACTGAAACTCACAGACACCCACAGCAGGTGCTAACGACCCACAGCTAGCATGAAAAGTGGATGTAGAAAAAGAATCCTGGAATGGTTTGGGTTGGAAGAGACCTTAAAGATCATCCAGTTCCAAATCCCCAGCTGTGGAAACCTTGGTTGCTCCAAGCCCCACCCATGGCTCTCAGGTTAGGCTGAAAGAGGTAAGGAAAGGCCTCTGGATTGTTGGTCTGTTGAAGACTGGAAACCAAAATGTCACAACTACCTGAACCAAGACTTTCAAACTTCAATGTGTTTGGGTCAAGTTAAAGCTTACCAAAAAAAAAAACCCAAAAATATATACATTTATATTAGGATTAAGGTAGGTCTTCTCCCAAAATTGCTTTGCTAAAACCAGTTTGTACAATGTAAAATTCCTTTTCATTATACATCAATTCACAAAACCCAGTCTAGTTGTGGGTACTCATTAAGAAAATTAGTTACTTATGACACCAGAACACAAAGCTATAAATCTAAATCACGTGCAAAGCAAGTATCTGACAATTTTTTTAATATTTACTTCTTAGCTAAAAAAAAAAAAAACAAAACAAACTGAGATTATGGAAAAAAAAGCAACATCAAAAAAAAAGGAAAAAAAATCAGTATTTTTCTCTTTATTAGATGCAATGTAAAGCTTTTTTTACTTTCCCTTTGGAAGATCAAATTAGTGTTATGGGCTGGAATGACAATGAATTGTGGAAAGTATCATATTCTTGATAATATAATAGGGTATATGTTTGTTATTTGGAAATAGAAATGTAATCCATAACTAATCTAGAAATAAAATATATACACAGCAACCATTTAAAAGGACAGATAAAATCCTCATTAAAATCCTGAGTGCAGAAATACTGAATCATAATGCACAATTTCATTACATTTTACTGCCAGCAATGTAAATATCAATTCTCCAGGTGATTCATAAAATTCATTTTAGAAAGAAAAATAAGGATTTCACCCAGCATTTGAGAACATAAAGGAAAACACATGCTAGGGTTTGAAAACCCAGACTGTTCTTTCCTTCCCTCATCAGAATATTCTGCTGGAATTTCAGCAAATCTTTTACACATCAAACAGACAACTGCCATTTCACATTAGCACTTTGCAGAGATCACCCAGCAGTCCCAGCCCGCGTCCTTCCCAGCCCTGCACCTCTCCCCACATCGTCTTCATCACTCCCAGCTCACTTCTGCCAAATCTCAGCTCCCATATATGCACTTCCCTTGACTTCAAAGGAAGGAGCCTGCATTTAAACTCATCCAAGCCCTCTTTTAACTATCCAAATTGTGAAATTGCCCAATAATGGGAGTGTATTTAAGGGGGGAAGAAAAAAAAAAAAAAGCACGTTGGACAAATTAACCAAGTAAAGTTTTTGTAGGGAAGAGTGCATGTGGGGGTTTCCACACAAAAACGTAAAGAAAACCTGTCACTTTTAAAATGAATAGCTACCATCTGCCAGCATTTTATCTGAGGCAAAGTTGATTAATGCAAAGTGAATGTTTAAGATCACATTGCTGTCTGCCTGAATAAATTTCAGGTAGTTTACTCGGGAGGTTTTTTGTCCTGTTTCTTAGATTTTTTTGCTCTTCTTATTGGATCGCCCCCTCCAAGTTTTTCGGCAGCCAGAGCTAAGAATAAAAACATTTGTTCTTAAATCATGGTGCTGTACAAGGATTTTGGAGCATCAGAGCCTTGTTTCTGGCCCCTCAGAGCAAGGGAATTCATCTGCCTGAAAGGGACATTCCACCTCCTTCATTGGCTTCACAAAAACTTTTCAGGCAGCCTCTCCCCATCACATTGAAAAGGACATTTTCACAGTCAGGTTGTGAGCAGAGAAACAACAGCAGGGCTGTTATCCTCAATAGGAAATGATTTTGCCTCTAGACCTTCCCTAATTTTTAACTTCATTTTTTACTGGGTTAAGCTTTTTTACGGAATTAATATTTTTAACCAATTATTTAATCATTTGTTTTTATTCACACTATCTTCCCCATTAAAAAAAAGCAAATCAATTATAGATTCTAAACCTTTATTCTGCTAACTTTACCACCTTGATTTATATTAGCGTTCTGTTCGAAATCATTCTCAAATCCATTTGATAATATGCTTCCCTTCACAAGTTCTCTCTGACTGATAACATTTTTTCAGGAGAAGTTTCCAGAACAGGTTTTGGGGCGATATTAACCTAAATCAAACAAAACCCAGTTTTACACATGCATTCCCGTGTTACGTTTTCCCAGCATCAGATGGCCTCCAAGTTCTCCCTCAGCAGAGAGAATTTCACACCCCTTACCCAGGCTGGGACACCCTCTATTATCCAGGGCTACAGCAGTGGAGGGCATCATCTGTGCCGAGTGGTGGAGCTTCGTGCCGTTCCATATGGACGCATATTCTCTCTGCTTGCACTCGAAGCTGGCTGGACACCAGCCAGCTCTGGTCAGAAGTCACCAAGTTGTTTTAGCTCAGTACATGGTGCCTGTGTCTCGTATCTCAGTAGGGTTTATTGGTTTAGGCTCAACGTGGTGCTAGGACGGCCATCTGGCCCCCGGAGCGGAGCAAACTCCCAGCCAGCTCCCTCGGAGCGTGGGCAGGACAAACGTGTGTGCGTTTGCACCAGCCCGTGTGAACTAAGCTGGCTGAACTCAAAATGATTTGTTCAGGGGGGAAAAGAAAATGCGAGCAAGTTTAGCACTAATGAAATTAAAGAAGTAATGACCCTTTGTTCAGCAAGGGAGCTGAAGAGCAGAGCACGGGGTGAAGCAGTGGTTCCCACACCCTCCTTTGGGCACCTCCACAGCAAGGTGAGAATGTGGAGATTTGTACCCATCAGTGAGTTACACTCATGTGGTATTTTTAATCAAAAAAGTGTTTAAGGCCAGCTTGGATAGGACTTGGAGAAACCTGGTCTAGTGGAAGGTGCTCCTGGCCCATGGCAGAGGGGTTGGAACAACACAGTCACCTCCAACCCAACCCAGTCTGTGATTATGTGCTTCTAGGAGAGCTAAACTCTGTATTTATGGGATACTGGATATTACATTTAATCATCTTATATATTCATGCCTTTACATCAGCTCATCAAAGCACAAGGGATCTCCAGGAGCACATTCCACTGTGCCTCACACCAAACTGCAGTTAAAACACACGGAGCGACAAAGACATGGGGTGAAACCAAGACAACCTCTGGGCAGAAAATTATTCAGTAATTCCAAAGAGATGAGCCACATCCCATCTTCACATGCAGTGAATTTGAGCAGTGACATCAAAATCTTAGTAGTTAAAGCTATGAATAAGATTTCTGTTTATCCACCTATATATAGAAGAAAACACCATAAAATATGCCCAAAAAAATCCCAAACAATTTCAGATTAACTTTTCTTTTAATTTGTAGGTAAAAGGTTATCTTCTTTCAACTAATGTACTACTCACATGTACAATTTATTCATTCCTTACCTGAGCATTATGAGGGCCAAATTCAAGGCAGGCCTCTAATGCAAGACAAATTATTGCAGTTCCTACAAAGATTATATAGACATTTCCAGTATTCCACAGAAAAATATAAACAGGCAGGAATGTTTCCAGCACAAATGGGTATCTATGTATTCAGATTTAATGGAATTAGCCCTGCCCTGCTTTGAGTCACATCCTCAAACACCTTCTTCCAGGACATGCAGGAATGTTTCTGAAAACAAAATATCTAGAAAACAGTTAAATCATCAAGCTTGCAAATGCTCACACATCCACACAGTGTTCTGTTTTCAGTAGGACTGAACCACTCACTGCAATAAGAATTTAAAGGATTACTCTTTTTAAGGTATTTAGGGGACACAGCCCACCAGTTAATAAAGAATTCACTCTATAAAAATGCATTTTCTCCTTATAGAATAGAACAAAAGCATCAGATCTGAAGCAGTCTTAAATCTAGTAGTTTTAATAGAATATTAAAAAAAAACCAAAATCAAGAAACAACTACATCTACATTATATACTGTTGGAATATCCTCTCCTTTGCTGAACACCACACCTCCAGGTTGGAGGTTTTTTTCAGAGCTCTATTAATTGAAAACAATAATTCGTTTTCTCTTTTGTAAAAATGTAAAAAGCACAGAATTTGTCTTTAAAATATAGTTGTCAGATATCAAGGGGTATATATATGCTAACATTTATCCTGGGGGTATTTCAGGGCTAGAATCTGTTACAAATAAAATCTTTATTCATATGAACAGCTACCTGGGGGGCAATACTGAATGTTATACATAATATTTATATATATATATTTAAAATAATCTAGCAGTGCTATTAAAACACACTGGAAGCTACCCTGAATTTAGTCACTCTGTTTTACAGTCTCATGCTCCCAACTTTTTGGAGATTGAATTATTTTCTGTAGAGGATAGCTCCTAAAATATAAACTCTTTTTATCTAATGTGTCATAGCAGTGTTTGACTATCTGTAATTTAATAGATTGTTCACTATTATAAAGAAAATAATTACAGGAAAAAGAAATGCGTTTTTGTTTTTCATTAAATTGTGCAACGGTATTTTCAAATTTGAGAATTTTCCTTGAGTTAAGAATTACAAAAAGGCTAAAAAAAATTTCTTTTTTTACATGCTTTCTAGAATTACAGAATAGTCGCTGCGTGCAATGGAAAACAACTTTAGGCTAAAGATCAGACACCCACATTTATCAAGGAGCTGAAGCTGTCTGAAGGAAGCTGGGAGACAAAGCAGTGAACACAGCAGCTCTGCAGAGTGCCAGCAGCCTGAGGAGGCTCTGCTGGACCTTCCAAACCCATGGAATGAAGAACATAACATCCCACCAACTGCTAACAAAACTCTCAGATTGTTGAAAACTTTGTCTAGAGAAACCAGACAGCAATTCTTCCCTTTTGCAGTGCATTTCAAATGCTGTGATTTAGAAACTGCCACCACAAGAATGAAACTCCTCACATCAATGCAACGTCCCAACACCTTTGCAATTAAGGAAAAATCATGTGTGACTCTACAGCAATTAAAACTCAGTCTGTGGCTGCTGCACATCAATCCACGAGACCATTTCAAGTCCTCTAGGCAAAAGATCCACCTTTAAATTCTCCTTCTGGCCTTTTAAGTTGAAGGAACTCTGCATGCCCAGGCTCCCTGTTCCTCAGGGCTCCCCGTGCTCCTCTCAGGAGATGAAGGAAGACATGAGCTGGTTTAACACATTGCTCAACAAAGCCAGGAAAACAGAAAAGCAACACTTTTCTGGAGAGACACAGCACAGACTTTGCATGAGGGAATTAATATAAATCCACGCTGTGCTGCAGACCAAACACCAAGTGCCCAATATCTTCTGTAACAGCTCGGTGTGTTCCCCGCGGAGGGTGAGGACACCTTCTCCCTGTGACAGTCCCTGGGAGGTCTCCACGTTCTTGGGAACACAACGTTACTGCACACCAAGAGAGTGGCCGTACATTCCACAAAAGTAACATGAAACGCCCTGTTCGTTACCAGCTCAGCTTTAGCTCGTGCTCAAGGGAGGACACGTCTGTTCTCTGATAAAACAATTAGCAAGTTCATCACAGAAACTCTCTGCTCCCTGCAGAGTATCTGAATTTAACACCTACGGCTCTGCACTGCATCCTTTGTTTTTAAAAGCACCTTTTAAGACTATTCCTTAACTAGGTGAGTGTCACATTTAGACTAACAAACCTTCCTCCTCCCAAAAATCAGCCGATAAGTCCAAGTCCTTTAAAACATATCTACACTACTTCTCTAAAATGTATCTAACATCAGACTTAACAGCATCAGGATTACGTCTCACACGCACCAAGATCTTGAAATAAAGTACAGTTTCAACATTAAGATTTAGTAAGACAGCTCCGTTATCAGAAGTACTTGCACTTGAAATATCCGTGACTTTTCTGCGCTACTAAACACACAAATAAAAACAAGGTATTTACAAGATGTCCCATTTATGAAAAGCACTTATAAAAGAAAGGGTTTTTCCATAAATAATGTCAATATTATAAGTAAAGCAAATTTGATATTTTCCACAACCTCACAAGAAGGTTGAAATATTTCAATGTGCAATTCCAAACACACAGTCCTGCCAGTTTGCAACGGAATTTTGTCTTTATAAACTATTACCTGGGAAGCTGATCTTCAGTGGTTACTAGAAAGCTTAGAAATAACATTAATTACAATTAATTTTAATCAATGTGTTTCTCTAATAGGAGGGTAGTCATCCTTACTAGGTTGCAGTCTGATGCACTTATACTTTCAATTTAATAAAATAATCGAAACATTCAATTACAAAACAAACATTAAAAATGTGCAAGTAAAGTAGAAGGTACCTCTAATCAGTTTTCCTCTCACCAGCCATATCAGCCCTTGATCCTAAAATTTTATGCTGCCTGCGAGGACAAGGTACAAATTCTATTTTAACCATAGCATCTTTGTCAACTTTGACTGTTTGATTCCCTCTGCTCCAACTCGAACAGCACCAGCAAAGAAAATGCTTTCCTCTCCTTAAGATTCTCCATTGGTTAGATCAGATTTATTTGCTGTCAGTAAAGGTTGTATTTGCACATAAGTCTATGACAGATTGCAAGTTTATTAACTTCAAGTGAATTTTCAGGCTGCTGGGTTGAGGTTTTTTTGTTGGGTTGTTGGGTTTTTTGTGGGATTTTGCTTTTTTTGTTGGTTTTTTTTTTTTTGTCAGCGCTCCCTCCCCCTTTCCCCAAGATGTGGGTTACTTGACAAATTGGAGTTAAGTTATCTTAGGTCAATGTAACTGTAAGTTAAACTAATGAAGTGTATGTCTATGAGTGATGTCTGATTAGTTTAATACAGTTAGTGCTGGACAGCTTGGGCTGCTGACCTTGAAGGAACACAGATAACATTGTGATGCGTTGGAGGATGTGGTTGTGATACAAGACAAATTTACATAACAGTTTGTCATGTACACTCCTCCAAAACAAAACTGTTGCAAAAAGAAAGCAAGAGGAAACCAACGCTAAAAGCCTCGCACAAGACAAAACGGGGAAAATTAATTATAACATTTGGCTTGGGGTGGGAGATTATTTTAAATGGGAGCCAAAAGCAGGCACAGGAAAGGTGTACATTTACACAATATGTGTTCCAAGATGACTTAGACATTGTGTTGGGTAATGCTGAGCAAATGCAGCCTTCTACAGCACAGATCTACTCTTGAAAATGATATTCCTTCCTCAGGAAGCACCTACTCCCTCATGGTAATACCAGACCCAATTCTGAACTGCAATTCATTGGCACATCACTCAGGTGTGCTCAGAGTCCTCCTGAAGGTCATTCTGCAGCTGCTTGTGCTAAAAGAACCCTGTGCACGAACAGTCCCTCCCCATGAAGGTGCACACTGCCCACACAATGTTCTACACGCTGTGAGCAGGGCTCTATCTCACTGCTCCAGACAATCACCACGCCACATCTCATCTGATCAGGTAGGCCAAGCAAAGCTGCTGGGTTTAGAGACAGCTTGGCTCTGGAGTGGCTGATTCTCACTGCATGATAGCTATCTTGTTGACCTAAATCGCCTGCTTTTATCAGCCCAGGTTCTAGCTGATGGAAATTTGCCACTTACATAAATGTATAATTGACACCCTCAGTTGCTGGCACATTACTGAACCGGACCATCATTAAGATAAAACTGCTCCCTTAATCCTCCAGGTCAGCCTGAGCAGGACACTGATAAATCAGACTTGCTAATAGATACATGGGAGGGCACATGAGGAAGCTTGCAGTGTTCACATCTGAGCCATCTCCCAGCCTAATCTGTGTAGCACAGTTTAAACCTTTCAGAATGACTCAGCTCACATGATAAATTTCAAATAAGAGACACACATACATGTACAGACATCAGGTATCCAGATACTGAGACACTCTCATAGACTGGAGATGCAACAAAAAACAGTCCAGGAAATTCTAAATAAAACATATAATTTCCCAGTTACACACCAAGAAAAATCTGCGCTGCCCACTGCAAGTCTCCAATTGCTCCCACATACACCCTTGCTTACACACAAGGAATAAGCTCAAGAGACCTGGTTGAAGCCACCTGTGCAAACTGAGTTTAGAAATTATTCAATCCCTTGGTTACCTGTAATTAGAACTTGTTGGCACTGTTTGCATGAAATAAAGAGCAGAAGTCCGTGCCTTCCAATGCCACTTCTTGGCTGGGAGCGTGCAGAGGACACAATCTTCTTGTAGCTCTTCCTGGAGAAGATCCATCAGCTGTTTGTGGGAACCACCATAAAAGGGTTCAATGAGAAGGACACTCATTTTCCAAGTTCTTCAGACCTGTCTGAAATCTGAAAATGAAAACAAAGAAGTATTTTACTTTAGAAATGTATCTTTTTTATTATTGTTGTTGTTACTATTATTACTTAAGAAAATTATTTTGGAAGAAGAAGAAATATATTGCAAGGCCTTATGGTGTCTTCATTTTTGCTAAAAAATTAATCCTTATTATTATATTAATAAGTTTACTTCAGAAAAGGCTGCTTAGCAATTATGATGACTAGATTATTTTGACCTTCAGAAGATACTGTCTGTAATTTTTAAATGAATGAAAATGCGCAGGACTTAAGAATACATTGTATTTGAATTTATGGGTTTGTTTTCAATCGGATATGTAAAAACAGCTTTGCTTTACACACTAACTCCCTAACACACTCAATTATTCCATAACTTAGGACGTAATTTATTCATTCTTATAGAGGTTTCCCTCCTTTTCCTGGTGGCAGAGAAAATTAAAGAGCAATTCAAACACACTTCAACCAGAACAGCTACCAGAAACAGTGACTTGTAAATGACAGGTAAATGACTTAAAGGCAGAGAGCATCCCCCAGGACACCCTCCTGCATCACTGGGAGCACCATCCCAGCAACAACAGGACATGTAAACCATCCTATTTCTTCTGAATACTCCAAAGTGGGTGGAAGAGAACACTAGAGGAGGCTCAAGGAAGCTCTGAGAAGCCACAGAGCTGCTCGCAAACAGGATGCAGAGCTGCTGCCCAAAGCGAGGGGACAGATGAAAACCCGGTGACTATTGCTCACCACCCTCATGAGTCACACCCTTGGGGTACTCAAAAGCTGCTTTTCACATGCTTCGAGCAAAACCACCACACACAAAAGCTGAAAACAAAAGCCTGAAAGGTGTTCACCATCCACAAACACCTCTCTGATGGTTTCCCTCTCAACACTCCCTAAGAAGGATGGACTCCCTGCTAAACTCAGTTACTCAGGACTCGTGTGTCACACTGTACATTGCAAGACCTTACAGCCATTTCCTGACCGGCAACTTCTAGTGGTTTCAGACTGTAATCCTTATCTTACCAAAACCTCTGGTGACAAGAAGTGAGAATTCAACAGAGAACTACACACTGTCCTGAAAAATCTCAATCATCGTCTCAACCATAGTTGAGAAATATAGCTCAATTCAAGATCAGATTAAAAATAGTATCTATTCAGTAATCAGAGGGCAGAAAACAAATTAAAAGCCTTTTAAGTGTACTGTAGCTATCAAAAGACCAGTTTACCAGCAACAAAAATCCAAACACTGAATCAATTTAATTGGGAGACAAAACGTAAGAAACCTTTCAGTAGCTTTTTGTTGTTGGCCCACCATGGTGCCAGATTAAATGGTGATGTAGAGCTTTAGGTCATTAAAAATCAACCAGCAAGAGAAAAAACATTCCATGCTCCAACTTTCTTGCCCTAATCCAGCCTGGATTCAGGTTATCATTTGCTCTATTATTTGTTCCCTCATAATATTTCAAATAAATTACTTGTTTTAACAAATAAGTTCTTCAGTAAATCAAAAGAAAAGCCATCTGGAAGCAGAGACTTCACTCCATTTTGAAGCTTGCTTCTTTTCAGGTAGCAAAGCAGTTTCTGATCTCTTTTCCACTGACCTAATTTCAAAAAAATCACACTTTTGAGATCACTGACGTTTTCTGAATTTACAATGATGTAACCAAAATCATACTCTCTCCTCCAAAGCCCTTTTGGAGCCTGCAGGGTAATAACTGCTATAAAAACACAAGCTGTGGTTCAGAATCTGCACTATTCACCTAAAGAACAATTTGTAATTAATCATGCCATGCTTGTCATCAAATGCCATCGAAAATTTAATTCAAAGGGCTAAAGGGAAGTGTTTTATAAATTCAGCCCCCTAAAAATGGGGGTATGTGAAAAGTTGGTAAATGCCACTGAGTCAGTCACTCGGGGAGGCTTGCAACTAATTTACAAATCATTAGCAGTATCAGTAATAAAGCAATTTGTTCATGAAGCATCTGATCAAATCACACTTCACCAGACTAGTTCTGAAACTGGTTTTATCACCAGGTTTAGCTGAACCCACACTGTGCTCTTTGGTTTTATTTTGCACCAGTTTTCACTGTACATCCCTCACGGGGACAGGGAATGACTGTACGTGCTGACGGTAAGAGATTGCTCAGCCCTCGTGTTTCCTCCTGCTTAAAGACCCTGACATTTAGTTAATTATTCTGCATTTACCTACCTTTAGATCTATTAGTGAAACTGCATGATGCAAATATTACACAAGTATTGTGATACAACAAACCCCCTTTGGCTATTTACATTGGGAAACTGGGTTGAAATCGTGGATGTGTCGTGGAGTGGGTGTTAAGATAGCTCTTGATATGTAATTCTTCACAATAACACTCATAGACCCCGTGGCAGCAGCCCATGAGGGTGACAATCAGCAATGACACATTTTTTTTCAGAGACGACCTAAAGCTCAAAGGTTTTCTAACAAAACTCACTCGCCCCCAAAAATGTAGGTACTGCTTAATAAAATCCTCACTAGCACTTATAGGATTCTGTTATCGTGTGATCTCTGTACATTACCAGCAATATACACCAAATTCAATTTAGAAAAAATGTTATAATGTTATTTAAGAAGCAGTATATGGTTTATTCTATTCTTTTTTGTTTTTTGGTTTTGGGGGTTTTTTTAACATATGATGCTACCTAAATGAGATACTACTAAAGGATAGTGGCAGTACAATATATGTCACATTCACTTCAGGGCTTGACTAAGATGAAGCAACTAAAAAGTCAATAAATCTTCTGTTTTTAAAAGATACACTGATAATGCTAAGGAAATTATATTATATATAACTAATAATTTCTTGTGGTTAGAAAGACACAGAGGAGGTAGGACACAGTCATTTGGCTCATATTTCACCCACATGACTTCCAGTTTTGTTCACATACAAAAATAACAGCTATTATTTTTGCTTTATTTCCCTTGACCCAGCCAAGTTAAGGTAAATATGTACCATAAACTCCTCAGAGGTCTCCAAAAGACACAGCTGATAAATGGCCTGAGAACATTCACCGTATCTGATGGAATGCAATCCTCAATTAAATATAAATCACTCCAGGTATTCTTTTCCCCATTTCAAAGAAAACAACAAATATTAGAAAAACAGAACTGCTTCCCCTTTCTCATTACAGTATTTCCTCTCTGGAGCCAGCAATCCTGGGTGTTCCTTACACAGCTCAACCCCATCCACATGGCTGCAGGATCCTTTCCTTTGAAAATTTCCTACTCTGCCCTTACCATACAGAGCAGCACATTCCTCAGGATATACATTACACATCTGAAAAAAAAAATCCTTCCAAGTGGTAACAGTGTCAAAATGACATGACTAATACAGAGGTATATTGAAGTACAGAGAAGTGTAGGTGGGTAATTAGGTGCTGTCTCAAAGCCAGCAGCTCACAGTGACATTCAGCCAGGACTTTTGTCGCTTGCTGCAGTTCTACCCCACACTGAAACATGGCAAGTGATGGAGTCCCTGAAAGGGCCACTGCTGTTTGAACCAATAATTTCCTTTTAAAAGGAAGTCTAAGTACCGTACAGAGCAATAAATAAAAATTTACTTTAAAGGCACGGAAGAATTCAACCAGCCACAAAACCATGGCTTCTTTTAAACTCTAGGTGAACACCAACTTAGGTGTTTTTGTTAACCAACATAGGCAGAGAAAACCCATCATTTTCCACAATTTATTAAAGAACACACGTTCACTCTGTCTTACAAACAGAAGTGTGGTTTCACAAACATCAGCACAGCTCGTATCAGAAGCCATAATTAGCTCTGTTCATTGACGTACTCAGACAACATAAATTACAGACCACGTCTAAATATCTGTCCAACAAAACAGCTAAGCAACCATCCAAACCCAAAGGAATAATTGTTAATATATTCCACAGGTAGAGATCTGCTATTAGTTACAGGAAACAAGGTATATGGTTTCAGTAATGATTGTTTCAACCGTCACAGTCCCACACGTATGAGAAATTTATTCCACCGCCGTGGTTCAGAGTCTCGTAACTCAACCCACTGCAGAACCCACCAGGTACAAACTGTGGACATCAACACACTTAAACCTTTGATGGATTCACATAATCACACTGAGACGGCTGATACAGGCAAAAAAATTCCATGTGCCAGACTGCAATAGAATAGTCTTTTCCAAAGGACTATTAGGAATCTCTACCTTTCCTCCTCTGCCCCTTCTCCCTCCCATCCCCACCTGAAGTGGGGCTGTGCTGTAAATACACACACAGAGATTGAAAGAGCCTGCATTGCCCTCCCACTCATGACACTGACTCACTGAAACCCCAAAGCTGTACCTTAAATACAATCACATCTTAAGGTTTGACCAAAATTTAACTCATATTTAGATCACCCAAAAGTACCAGCTCTGAGGTTTGTCATTACTAAACTGCATAAATGAGAATGACAATTTATCTTTTATATAAATCGAAAGGAAAAAGCAAGAAATCCTCCACTTCTTTTGAGAATGTGGTAAACCAAAATCGTTCACCTGTATTTGGATGGCTGAGCAGCAATAACATTAATTTACTGGTGACACCTATAAACCACAGTCTGGCCCATGCACACAACCTGAGAGTTGCAAACACCTACAGAATGCCAAAATCTACCATTACCTGGAAGCAGTAATGAAACCTGCATGGATTGCCCAGCCTGCTTTGGTTTCACTAAAATAACACATCTCATTTTTACTGTGCTTATTGATCTACACACACAAGGACGTGGAGTGACAGAAAGAGGGGAATGGATCTATACTGGAAAAAAATAGATTTAGATTAGAAACTAGGAAAAAATGCTTTCCTGTGAAGGTGGGGAGGCCCTGGCACAGCATTCCCAGAGAAGCTCTGGCTGCCCCTGGATCCCTGGAAGTGTCCAAGGCCAGGCTGGACAGGGCTTGGAGCAGCCTGGGGTAGTGGAAGGTGTCCTTGCCCATGGCAGGAAGTGAGACTGAATGGACTTTAAGGTTCCTTCCAATCCATGATTCTATGATGCAATCAGAATTGCAAACAACATAATTTTTCAAGAATTGGTTTGATCTTAAGCAAACTGTGAGGATTGGCAGGTTCAGTCTTTACACCTGTGTTTTCAACCCTGAGGTGGAACAGCAGGAATTGAAAGAGTTTTAAGGTGTCCCATGGCTATCAATCCTGAGACACCCTGACACAAGAGAAAGAGTAAAGGCTCCTTTTGGAGTTTATGCATTTAGAAAGTAACGTGCTGTAAAATCTGCACATTACCCTGTGAATGCTAAGTTAACAATATTGCTATAAATCCTTAGGAAAAAGTTGTTTGTGCATGTGTAGTGTATGCATTTTAGAACTCAGAATTTAAATTGTTTTACTATTTTATCTAGGCAAAGACACTAATGACCTTCATAATTTTCTGCTGTAAATTAAATTTGTTTTTTCCAGCTACAAAAAAGAAAAAAAAAAATAATCCCTCCGATTTTCTTTTCACCTTCCTCCCTGACACAGTCTGAGACTGTCATAAATATTTTGCATCTATACTTCTAGCCATCCTCAATCAACATATTTGAAGATCTTAATCTATACTGAATAAATTATTGCAGTTTATTCTTTTTTTCCAGTGGAGAAAGACATCTGTGCATCACATTTATGGTTAACTCAATACCACAACAGGCAACAGTACCTCGGTGGGGAAGCCTCCATCCCCCCTTGGAGCACAGCACTCCAAAGATACATTTTCAGTGAAATTTCCCTGACTGATGTGCTGATCCTCAGTACATTGGGAATGGCAATTACAATACGCAACTCTGTTTCTTTGTGTCTAATTGACCTCCTAAATTGTATGCACAGGACTAAATAGTACTCAGAACAGGGTGTGAGGGACACTCAGTTCTCTGTAAACTACTTTCACAAATTCAGATTAACAAAGGTAAATTAAGCATTGTTAATATTTAATTAGGATTAAATTTTCTTCCCCAGGAAAGGCAAAATAGAAGGGAAAAAGACACAGAAAAGGTGTGATGGAGAACCAGGGCTATGCTTTTCCAGGGAAACTACATCCATGATCACCCATCACCAGTAAACCCAATCAAGTCTTCCACAGGGTTTTTGTCCCTCTGTCTCCTCCCTTTAATGATCCAAATAGATTTACATAAGTTGACATGACTATGCTGCAGAGTAGATATTAAATAATTATCTTCACAAAAAGTTTCACATTATTTTGAGGAGCTCTTTCACCACTAACAGGATTTTTTTAAGCAAGGTAAAATTAAAAAAAATACAGATCTAATATGAGAGTATAACCTCATAAGAGAGTATGCCAGCTTTGCAACTGGATTTGAGAGAAAATTAGTTATTCTGATTTAACAGTTAATTATAAGCTCCCATTTGCCATGTAATTCAGAAGCCTGGAAAAATGAAAACTGACTTGAACAGAGACTGCTAAAGTTGTTAAATGGTATATTGACTTTATCCAACTTACTTGCAGCATGTTTACAGTACTTGAAGGATAAACACAGTTTACAGGACTCAACATTTCCAGTGCTGCACCTAGGACTATAAATTTGATAGCATTGATGATGTTGAAGGCTTACATTAGGTTTAAATAGATGAAGGATCCTTGATTTAGAGTATCTCGGAGAGGAGAGGGAACTAATAGGTGTGGTAATGGGAGATGTAGCACTATTTTTAAACTTGACAGGAGACATATTAGTTGCTAGTTCCCTATTATAGAAAAAGTCCCAGTCTGGTAATAATGGGCTGGCATTTTGAAATTCCTCCAATTTATTAGGAATATGATGAGAAATGTGCTCCACATGCTCTGAGCTTCAGATCCATTTCTGTACAGAAAGGTAAGAATTACAATGTGCATTCATGGTCAGTTTAAGAACATATGTATTCATTTAAAAATGTCACAAATATTTTAACTAATTTTATTTGAAAGCCACAGTCTACTGTTCATATTAGCTGATTGATTAAAAGACAAAGCACTTGCTAGAAGCCATCATTAGCCGCTCTGTGAGGTAATAAAAATCACCCTACATCAAAAAAGTTGGTTTGTTTTCCCCAGCAAATTTGAAGTAGAAAATGCTAAATGAAAAGCAAATCACTCTTGTATCAACCAAATTTGGGACTGAGGACTTAAACTGCTCTTGTATAAAAGCTGGAATTGCAAGAGTTAATTTAAACATTAGGCTTGGTAGCCTGAGATGTTTGGCAGCAACACTTGAGTGGGCACAAGCCAGATTTATTTTGCAGTCAGAAGGTATCCCTTTGAATATGTGACGAAAGGATCTGCATCTTCAGTCACACCTTGAGTCCACAGAAAGGATGGAATGAGATCTACTGTCAAACCAAGTTCAACTGTGAAATCAGGGAGGAGGGAGCAATTCTGAGGGCAGGTGGCCAGAAAGTCAACCCTGTCCTGGGCTGCATCAAAAGCCATGGGAGCAGCAGGTCAAGGGAGGGGATTCTGCCCCTCTGCTCCCATGAGATCCCACCTGCAGAGCTCTGGGGTCCTCAGCAGGAGAGAGATGTGGACTTGGTAAAGCCAGGCTGGGAGAGGTGGGGATGTTTACCTGGAGGAGGCTCCAGGGAGAGCTCAGAACCCCTTCCAGGGCCTAAAGGGGCCCCAGGAGAGCTGGAGAGGGACTGGGGACAAGGGATGGAGGGACAGGACACAGGGAACGGATTCCCGCTGACAGGGTTAGATAAGGACAAAATCCTTTCCTGTGAGGGTGGGGAGGCCCTAGACTGGATTTCCCAGAGAAGCTGTGGCTGTCCCTGAATCCCTGAAAGTGTCCAAGGCCAGGACAGACAGGGCTTGGAGCAACCTGGGATAGTGGAAGGTGTCCCTGCCAATGGCAGAGGATGAAACAGAATGAGCTTTAAGGTCCCTTCCAACCCAAACCATTCTGTGATGCAAAGTTCACAAGACATGTCAGCAACATTACTTCAAAATTTAATTCAATCATGATGGAAAATGGACTTCAAAAGGGGAGCCAAATGTACCTGCCATGTTTTTAACCTTAAGACCTGCAACTAAAGCAATATAAAAGGACAATCATGAGTATTTTGCCAAGCTACAAAATCCTTCACCAAGGGAAGAGCATAAATGACAAAGTTACTGTTTGCTTATAAGATGCAACATTTAAGTACTGGATCCCTACAGCAGTGTGGGAATGATGCTCCTGTGACTCAGTAACTTCAAGGCCTATGTGTTACCGGTACAAAAAACTCCCCAGTTTTAAATATTAAGTATTAAAATTCAACAGAAGAAAAAAAATTTTGGTCTTTCACTTGCCTGACTCTTTTCACCTCAGGAGAGAGCTGAGCCAAGGCTTCGTGCTATGAAGCCATGAGAACAGAGACACCTCTCATCAACTTCTGTGCAGTCAGCACCATGTTATGGTTTTCAGAAAGCTCTCAAAAGCTCTCAGAGTCAATAGCAAACACCACACAATACTGAATGAGGGCTTCATACAGCACTAACATACTTTTCCACGTTAACAATTATTTATGTCCTATTTCCAACTTGACATGCAGATGACATGTTACCCACATCAATTTATAAATCCAGCACAATGGGAGTTGCCAATTTGATTTAGTAGTGCAGCACCCTGTTTCCTGTAAATAATTTCCCTACCAGGCTTTGACTAAGCCCTCTGAAAGGGCTCTAGAAATATTAAAGGCTCCAGATTCTGGCCAAAATGCTTTCTGACAGCTCACTGCAAGTGTTCCCCAGCATCTCTGCTGACCCAAGAATAGCAAATTTAATGACTTAAGTCATTTGTTTCCATCCTCTTGTCTGCAGAGCTTGCAAAACACTTCAAGGATTGGCTTAAAGCAATGAAGAAAAGTGTATTCATACATTTTATTTTACTTCACAAGTATCAGAAAGTTAAGGGGTCTGCCTCCTCCACTGGGAAGTATCTATGGATACACACATTGCAGAAAGCTGAAAAACACTGACACAAGTTAAATAAACATGTCTGGTATCATCTGCCAATTGAAATGGTGAGCATTGCAGGAAATATTTGTTTTCCATGAATAAAAGCGATACACAAGCATCTCAAAACAATCTGTTTTGGAAGGTTATTTTGGTTGTTTTGTAAACAAGTTTAGGTTCTGAGCTGATGTTTTCAAAACAGATACTGCAAAGCGAATAAATATTCATGTCTGGGGGAGACCCTAACAGACATGAAACAAGTGTGGCCCTTTTTAACAGTGCCACAGATAAAGCAAAGCAAGGACACTCACAGAGGACATCAAGATGTAAATTTTTTCCTTGAAGTTTCTCAGATGGCTGAAAAGTGCCATTAAAATAGTCATGCTCAAAAAAGCCTGGGCCTTAAAAACTTGGCTTTTATTGCACATAAGAAAATCTGGCTATAACCCACGCTCAGCACTGTAGTCTTTAACAAAAAGAATTAAAAGCAGAGATTTTTTTTAATTTGACTTCATTATAAATCATGAAGGTATCAGTACAACTCACTTAGGATTTCAGCTTTAGGATTGCTTGAAAATAATTTCTGCACCTATCTAAAAAGACAGTCTGAAAACCATTTACTCTGCTGGAACAACCGGCCACACTCATAACTTTTCTTCAAAACCTGAAAACCCTTATCAAAATAAAACATCCTGCTTAACCAAACTGAAGTTATGCTGTCACTTATCAGCTAATTCCACTTGTACCCCCACAGAACCTGCAGAACCCAGGACACTCCTCCCACACACTGGTACAACACTAAGAATCACAGAATAGTTTGGGTTTGAAGAGACCTTAAAGGTTATGTTGTTCCAACCCTGCAGGCAAGGACACCTTAAACTAGAGCAGACTGCTCCACACCCCACCCAGCCTGGCCTTGAACACTTCCAGGATTGGGAGTCCACGAACTCCCAATAGAATGGCCATGACTACAGGGGTGCAGAGAACAAAACATATTCACTGCAGGGCTCAGAGCTGAAGAAACTATTTTAAGGTCATTACTGGAAGAGCCAAACTATTTAAAGTTTAGCTGGCTATTAGTAGGTGCTCTAGCTGACACTGCTGATAAAAATCCCAGAAATACCATTAAGAGGCAACGCAAGAAACTGCTCACACCTCACGCATGCAAGGCCTGTGCTTAATATTCCCACTTCTTCATTTCAAACCACAAAGATCACAGGGTTTGCCAGCAAGTTAAAGATCTGTTCTGACTCCTGCTAAAGACATGAGGGTTGTGCAGGTTGTTACCATGGCCATTAGGGAGTTTTTGGCAATACCCCCAGTTAAGCATTCACAGCAGCCACCATAAGCAGCTCTTGGAGGCCTGGAGAACAACAGCGTATGGACAGTTTGGAAACACCTCTGCAATCAAGGCAGTGCTACCTCACAACAGTGTTCCACGTGCAGTCAGACTCACAGCTATACTACAGCTGACACTTCTGGTTATTTCTCACGTACAAAGCACATGGACCTGTTGGAGTGGATCCAAAGGAGGTCACAAGGATGCTCCGAGGGCTGGATCCAGGCGGAGAGAGCTGGTGGTGTTCACCTGGAGAGGAGAAGGCTCCAGGGAGAGCTCAGAGCCCCTTCTGGTGCCTAAAGGAGCTCCAAGAGAGCTGGAGAGGGGCTTGGGACAAGGGATGGAAGGACAGGACAAGGGGGAATGGCCTCAGACTGATAATAGAGTAAGATTAAGTTAGAGATTTGGAGGTAATTTGGTTATGAAGATGGCATTAAACCTATAACCAATTATCCATTTATGCTGTGATTTTCAAAAATCACTTTCATTAAGTGGATCTGAAGCCAAGAGAGGTGTTACATGGGTCTTCCTACAGAGTGAATGATTCAGATCTTTCTGAATATTTTCATGTCCCACCTTCCCATCAGTGTTTAAGCAGAGACTGATCCCACAAAGCTTTGTCAGCAGTAGATACTTGAAGGTGCTTATGAAACCGATTTAGCCCCATATTTAAAGGGGAAATAGATCTGGAAGACACTTTCACCCCTCTGACCACTGGACATAAAATATAATTATGAAGGAGGGGAAACAGCAGGAAGGGGAAGAATAAGTTCCCTCCAGAAAATACACATGGTGGAAAAAAACACAGGCCGGGTACCCAAATTAAGCAATATCAAGCAAATGCTTTGAGAAAAGGGAATTATTTCCACCTATCTGCATTGATCAACACACACTTGCTTCCACTGACAAGAACCTAATCCAAACTCTGCCTGTTCATCTCAAAGTGGTTATGAAGCCATGTGTGAGGTGCATTCAACATCCTCTAAGATGAACAGAATCTGTTTTGCATGCCAATATCCTTGGAGAGAGCAATATTCATGCAAGATGATTCAAGCTACTCTTCAGAGCTGCAGCACTCTGCCTCCCCATTGAAGCTCTGAATGAGCATGGGCAAGAGAGATCCATAAACCATTTTTCCTGGAGTCTATAGACAGTTGGTTTCTTAACACTCACGGAAACATCTTCTTGGGCATTAACAGAATGACTTAGAAAGAAGTCTGCTTTTTCTCTTTAGAGCTGAGCTTCTTTTCAAGCTGTGTTAACACCACTTGATATTTAGTTTAGCTACTCAACCAAGCATCAGCCTTCAATGTATCCAAGGTGCAGAATGGTTGACTAACACAGACCATTTCACTTGTTTGGGCTTATTTACAAATACCACTTACATGCTGCTGGCATTTATAATGACACCTGGGATGTTGCTGACACACCACTACGTTTGTAAAGTTGGAGTCTACAGGCACAGTGGATTCTAAGAAACGTGCTGGGAAATACACACAGCGTTTCCTTTGACTGTAACTAGAATGGTAACTTTGACTATATCCTATCTGAATAGGGAAAAAAGCTTCAGAAACAAGGTTTAGCAAGGCTAATCCCCCACTGATTTTCTTATCACTCAACACTATTTCACTCAATTACTTTTGTCAATGGTTTTCTCAAAAATTCCTCCTGACCATATTACAGGGTTGTTTAAATTATACTGTAGAGACACATTCATACATACACAGAATTTCATGTATTTCTTACTACTGTTGCCTACTGACTTGTTATTCCAAAGCCCACAGCCTGTAAAAACTACACTTCAGTCCTAGAAACCTTGACACAGTGTTTGATGACAGAGAAACACTTGGTTTGGTTTTGTCTGTATGTAGGCAGACCGTAAGGAATTTACCTCACACTGGAAGCAAAAATGGAGTATAGATGATATATTCAATTTTACAAAGCCAAAGGAGTCCTCACCTGTATTAACATGCCCCAAGCCTGGAAGTGTCCAAGGCCAGGTTGGATGGAGCCTAGAGCAACCTGGGGTAGTGGAAGACGCCCCTGCCCATGGCAGGGGATTGAAACTATATCACTTTTAAGGTCCCTCACAACCCAAACCATTCTGTGATTCTAAAATAAAACAAAACACTAGATCTGTGTACATGCTCAAATTACTAGCAATTTGTAAGAAAAAGCTTGGATTCTTTACACAATACTAAATAACAATACAACTTCTAACCAAACATCGCCAATTGTTCTGTTTAAATATGCTTTAAACAACAATTCTATCTCCTCCCTCCAACCCCAAAATCATACTACACCTTCTGCCTGTGGTTTTCCCATTATGAATGACAAGAGGTTTCATTTATCTGCTTTTATCCAAAAATGCTGAAGAGCTTAACAAACATTAATTAAACCTTGCAACACTCCTGTGAGGTAGGTAGGTATTGTTATCTCTGCTTTACAGATGAGAAAACTTGAATTAAAAATTGCAATTTGCACCATTTCCCAACAGTAGTTTTACAGTAAAACCAAGAGCAGAAGAAAGGAGCAGTGACTTGTGTGTCCCCACTCCCAGCCACCACAATGCACATTCTCTTTCAAACCAGCAGGACTTTGCTTGACACTTTACCACATGTGAGAAAAATACTCTGAAAAGCAGTGTTAATTTATCATTAGCATCATCCCTTCTAAGAAAATACAGACAAATACATCTTTTACCCAGATTGTACTCCCATTATTTCATTATGAAAATGAGGCAAAATTGTATCCTCTTCATCTGGATAGCTGATGAATTCCATCTTCAAAAGGAAAATCCACACTTCTTGAAACCATATGAATTGTTTCTCCTATGACTGAATCCCTGATTTCCTCTTTTTACTTACTTTTCTTAACAATTTCTAATTTTTCCCTATTCTCTTAGCTTCTTTTTTGCATTACTTCATGTTGTACTTTCCTTTGTTTGACATCACCTTTTTTTTTCTTCTTTAAACTTTTCTAATGAAACAATGAAATTTACACAGGATTGATTTACAAACAGCACATAAACAACTACCCTGATGTGTGAGAAATCAATTTTTCCTGTCTCAAACTACTCTCACTTCCAACCTGCGTATGAACACATCCTTCACATCTCCTATCTGACAGTCCACATCCTCAAACACTCTTTTCTTTGCCCATTCTGCCATGCTCCTCATTAGGAGACCTCCAGTTTGAATACAGTCATTTCTTCAATGTTCCAGAAGCAAAAGCTTCACAGTTCTCTTGCCTTATTTTCCTTGTCTAATCTCCAGTCTCACTTCTCTATTTTCATAAATTTAGCAAATCTGCCCTCTACAGAAGTGACAGACTCTGATGTTTTGTAAACCAAGGTGGCATAATAAATGTTTATGACATAGAGACAACTGAAGTTACAGAAACTTGTATTAAAATACAAGTCAATAAAAGATTTTTTTGACAAAACAACTGTTAAATGTTTTTTGAAGTCATATGATTTTTCTATGACTTTCTCTTATTTTAGAATCAGCATGAAAAGTTAAATTATACCTTTTTTTTTTTTGAACCACACAAGTTAGCACATCTTGTTTGTGCTGCTTGCTCTAATGAAGTGAGCCTACACTTGCCAGTGCACAGTAAAAATAGGTAGCTCTGTTCTTCATATACTCTGCAAGCAGCATCTTGCAGGCTCTGAGGACTTGCTCTCATCATATGGAGGCTGCAATAAACGTTCAGCTCTCAAAATTACAGCTGGATTCTTTAAGCATTACATGTGATTTCTTGTACTTGAAAGCTTCTGAACTACTTGAATTGCAAGACGCAGAAGGTCTGCCCACAGACACTTTTCTCTTGCTCCCACTGATTTCATGCTACAGCCAGAAAAGTCCCAAATGTTTCATGAATTTGCTGGTCAGTGGATACAGCACCACCCCAGACACACCGCAGCTGAGCAGGACCTGTATCTGCCTCTGCAGCACACAAACCCCATCCACCCCTTTTCCATCACCCCACAAAGGTGACATTGCAGAAGAACCTCTTATACAAAGTATTTTATCATGACAGGCTGAGAGAGCTGGGGGTGTTCAGTCTTGGGAGGAAAAGGCTCAGGAGAGACCGCAGTGCCCTTTCCAGTGCTTAAAGGGGCTTCAGGAGAGCTGGAGAGAGACTGGGAACAAGGGATGGAGGGACAGGACACAGGGAATGGCTTTGCACTGACAGAGGGTGGGGTTAGATGGGATATTGGGAAGAAATCCTTCCCTGTGAGGGTGGGGAGGCCCTGGCACAGGGTGCCCAGAGAAGCTCTGGCTGCCCCTGGATCCCTGGAAGTGTCCAAGGCCAAGCTGGATGGGGTTTGGAGCAGCCTGGGATAGTGGAAGGTGTCCCTGCCCATGGCATGGAATGGGACGTTCCTTCCAAACCAAACTATTCTGTGATTCTCTAGGTCTAGAAGCATGAAAAGCCAGTTTAAGAAAAATTACGATTTTCCAACAGCTTTTTGCTGTTTTGTTACCAGCATATTATTTAAATTCACAACTTTTACGTTAGTACAAGTGTTCTAACTACTGGAAAGAAATAAATGTGCTGTTGGTTACTGTTTGTTTCCATTCTGAGATGACTTGCTAAAATTCTCTCCATTTCTGTCAGGAGTTTAACCTCTGTAGGCACAAAAAGTTGTATTCTTTTGTTTTTAATATCCACTCAGGTTACCAATTCCTCTGCATTCAGCATTCAGAGAACTATCTGAAATTCTGTGAAAACTTCAGATATGCACCAGAGATCACTAAGTCTCATTATGAGAGGCCTCTCAGCACATGAATCTCACTCTCCACTACTGTCATTTACTTCCCAATGTTTTGGCTTTTCCTTTTTTATTTTGGTGGATTCTTAACCTCCAAAGCCACATAGAAACTGCCACTGAGCAAACACTCTCCAGTGCTTAAAATCAGGTTGGAACCCACAGAACATCAGTTTCAGTGAGACTCCTACTCTTTTGTGTTTTCCCCTTAGATATATCAACCCTATCTACATTCTAAACAGTTACTTTTCCCAAATAGTTCACAGTGAAAAAAACAGAAGATAAAATTGTTTCTGAAACTCTCGAACAATTGATTTTAAATTCTTTACTAGGTTAAAAACCCACTTGCCTCTTTAATAAATGCTTTGTGAGAAGCATAATAAATTACCCCTCTCTGTGGCGCATGAAAATCTTGAGAGAGGCTTGGTTCTGCTCTTCTGAAGCCCCTCACTGGGCAACATCAGACCAAAGCACGAGCACGAGGTTCTTGGGCATCAGAGCAACACCGGGAACATCAGACGCCGGAGCGTGTGTAGGTGTATTAGCAGTCC
>VZTZ01042582.1:410778-454644 GCA_013400955.1 Drymodes brunneopygia | reverse complement strand
TCACCCCACAAAGGTGACATTGCAGAAGAACCTCTTATACAAAGTATTTTATCATGACAGGCTGAGAGAGCTGGGGGTGTTCAGTCTTGGGAGGAAAAGGCTCAGGAGAGACCGCAGTGCCCTTTCCAGTGCTTAAAGGGGCTTCAGGAGAGCTGGAGAGAGACTGGGAACAAGGGATGGAGGGACAGGACACAGGGAATGGCTTTGCACTGACAGAGGGTGGGGTTAGATGGGATATTGGGAAGAAATCCTTCCCTGTGAGGGTGGGGAGGCCCTGGCACAGGGTGCCCAGAGAAGCTCTGGCTGCCCCTGGATCCCTGGAAGTGTCCAAGGCCAAGCTGGATGGGGTTTGGAGCAGCCTGGGATAGTGGAAGATGTCCCTGCCCATGGCATGGAATGGGACGTTCCTTCCAAACCAAACTATTCTGTGATTCTCTAGGTCTAGAAGCATGAAAAGCCAGTTTAAGAAAAATTACGATTTTCCAACAGCTTTTTGCTGTTTTGTTACCAGCATATTATTTAAATTCACAACTTTTACGTTAGTACAAGTGTTCTAACTACTGGAAAGAAATAAATGTGCTGTTGGTTACTGTTTGTTTCCATTCTGAGATGACTTGCTAAAATTCTCTCCATTTCTGTCAGGAGTTTAACCTCTGTAGGCACAAAAAGTTGTATTCTTTTGTTTTTAATATCCACTCAGGTTACCAATTCCTCTGCATTCAGCATTCAGAGAACTATCTGAAATTCTGTGAAAACTTCAGATATGCACCAGAGATCACTAAGTCTCATTATGAGAGGCCTCTCAGCACATGAATCTCACTCTCCACTACTGTCATTTACTTCCCAATGTTTTGGCTTTTCCTTTTTTATTTTGGTGGATTCTTAACCTCCAAAGCCACATAGAAACTGCCACTGAGCAAACACTCTCCAGTGCTTAAAATCAGGTTGGAACCCACAGAACATCAGTTTCAGTGAGACTCCTACTCTTTTGTGTTTTCCCCTTAGATATATCAACCCTATCTACATTCTAAACAGTTACTTTTCCCAAATAGTTCACAGTGAAAAAAACAGAAGATAAAATTGTTTCTGAAACTCTCGAACAATTGATTTTAAATTCTTTACTAGGTTAAAAACCCACTTGCCTCTTTAATAAATGCTTTGTGAGAAGCATAATAAATTACCCCTCTCTGTGGCGCATGAAAATCTTGAGAGAGGCTTGGTTCTGCTCTTCTGAAGCCCCTCACTGGGCAACATCAGACCAAAGCACGAGCACGAGGTTCTTGGGCATCAGAGCAACACCGGGAACATCAGACGCCGGAGCGTGTGTAGGTGTATTAGCAGTCCTACCATCCATCTGTCAGAAATCTTCGATGTTCCTGCACATCACCCACTGGCAGAGCTGTCTGCCAAGCAAAAATATTATGAAATGTTCATTATACCCTCAAATCTCCCCCCCTTCCCCCTAGGAGGAAATGGAAAAACCTGTCTCTCCACACACACAGGCTTCACATTTGTTACCAAGGAACGGTGAAAGACTTTCAAATTCACCCAGAAAGAAAATCTACCAAGAGACCAGGACTGTGAATTTAGATTTATTCGAGCAAACTTTACTTACCAGAGGATATGCTGACTTTTAGCTCACATATATCTCATTTTTAAGGTACGTTAAAGACAGAGTTTACAATTAACTGAACAGACAGCGTACAAAAGGCTTTTAGAACTACACCATATGGTCGAGGGAAAGGAACAATCTGGACTATCCACATTTCAATCTGCAGGCTTGTCCACCTCTATAACACGTTGTATTGCTGTAATAAAATATTAAGATAGAATTTTAAAAGTGAAAATATCTGTCTTTTGCACTACCAGGGAGCAAGGCATCTTACAGTCTAGTGCATTTAATAAATATTTTAACTTTTATGATTTTGGCTTGCTGGATCAGATATAGTCAATAAAATTCCCAATTCATTTAAAACTGTAGTTCCAGAAGGATATGGGTGGGTATTCATCTTATGCTTCAGGGAAATAAAAAATACCAGTTTACATGGGGTACATACTGGCAGCAGTTAACGTAACAGATGACACATTCTTGGAAATTAAATAAAAGCAGAAAGAAAATACCCATTGTTGCTCAGTGAAGGACTAATCACATGGTCACAGCTGGAACCAGTGTAAATCATTCATTAATAAAATTCTGTTGTAGTAGTCACTTTTTTTTTCTGCTTTTCAAATGCCAATAGAAAAAAAGACCTCTTTCAATTCTTTGCAGAATGGAGACACTTACAAGTATTTTGTAGTAACTATTAAACTTACTAAATCTTCACAGAAAAAAAAAATGCCTGCAAGGAAGGCATTGTTGGAGCCAAGGAAAAATATAAATACTTCTCTATTTTACATATAATCCCAGAACACAGTCCAAGGAGAGCCTTGCTTCACTCTGTACTGGCCTGAATTCTGATCACACACAATCCAAATACTAAGAAAAAAATCACCTGAAGCCTTTGTAAGGCACATTTTATAATGTAAAGAATATAAATGCAGCCTTGTGAGTCATGTACCTCGATGTGAGGTAGAAAGCTGCACTAGATGAAACGCAGACACTCCAGAGAGATCATGTAATACTCAAGTATTCCACGATTACACACTCTTGGATATTGGTATCATAGGCTCATGGCCAACTCTGCCCTGAGCAGGAGGCTGGACTAGGTGGCCTCCAAAGAACAGTTCCAATCTGAATTACCCTATGATCCCGTGTTCTTTCACACTATAGAGCTCTCTCTTCAGCTGTGATGCTCAAGAGATTTTCTCTTAAATATATATATATATATAACACCTATTTCAAGTTTTGTGTTTCATTGCTTCCAGTAGCAGGAAAAGTCCCCACACAAACCTGTATGACTTTGCAGGTAGCAAGTTAATAAATCACAGAACTCAGATCATCCTCTGCAATTATTTTGAAAGCAGCCTCCTGGTATCTAAATTCTGGCATGTTCACTGTCCTACTCACAACACCACAGGATAAGAGGCCTGTTTTTCTAATCCTTTTAGAGAAACTACCGAGAACAGGAAATACAGAGTATGCCATTTGATGCTTTAAAATGCCACAATATAAATTAAATGGGATGGGTTTTCTTCCACTCCAAAAGAAAAAAAAAATCAAAACCACCCCATTCCTCATCCTCTGGTACAAACACGGCAAGAACAGAGCATTTAAAATCATCAAAAATTCCTTTAATTGAAAGGTTTCTTTGAATTTGAAAGCTAAAAATACATTATCTCCCTCATTCTGTGCCTACTAAGCAGTCTGAGCAAATACTTAAAGCACTCTGGCTTGAGAGGATATTTGGGTTTTAGTGCCCAGCCTGCTGAGGACTTCCCAAATCTCTCACAAGCCAGGGACCCTGGGAACACGGCAGTGTGAGCCTCGTGCAGCCGCTGCACACTCCAACACATGCTCACATTTCCACATGATCAAAGGCTCAACTGCTCTGCTCTTCACTTTACTGCACTCATTCCTACCTCACAGTGACATCCTCGGCAGAGGGAGATGCTTGATAAGAAAATGGCTAAAAAAAAATAATAATAATAAAAAAGAAAACCCCCCAGTTTTCGAGTAATTAACTTCAAGTGGGATGAAGTGACAGTTCAAAGCACTGTCGCTGCTAAGAGCATTACTTCCACGCAGGAGGAAATCACTACCTAAGAAAATCTGAATATGTAAATGAAATGTAGCAATTTGGTCAAATTCGGAAACAAAAAACATCCCTAAAATATCGTGCTGATTTCTGTTTTAACAATTATCTGCACACTCTTTGTCAGAACAGGTAAAACCAGAAGGAAGGAAGGCGAATTAAGCATGCAAGTGCTACTGAAAAATCCGTACCTAAAGGAACAGCAGAAAACATCAGCTCTCACACACGTACAGGCCATGATGCAGATAGGCAGCTTTAATATAAAATACCATTTTCTGCTCTTCCTCTCCACAAATAATAAAAATACTGCCTTTTTGGTAACAGAAAAATGCATTAACACAGATCCTGACTGGCCACGACACACAGGTTAAGTTTACTTCATGCTGTTTGGTGATGTGCTTCCATTTCAATAAAATTACCTTGATTTTTTTTTTTTTTAAACAAAACCTGTGTTTGCTGTTGGAAAGTGTTTCCAACCAACTTATGACTCTTGTCCAGGCTGAGCCCCTCAGCTCCCCCAGCCACTCCTGGTGCTCCAGACTCTTCCCCAGCTCCATTCCTTTTCTCTGGACACACTCCAGCCCCTCAATGTCCTTGTCATGAGGGGCTCGAAAGTAAACGTAGTATTTGAAATGTGGCTTCTCCAGTGCCAAGTACATTATTTTAATTGCTTCCATGCCTAACTGGCACTATCTGGAAGTTCCCAGCAGCCAGGTGAGGTCACCATTCAGGCCATTGTGTTGGCAGCTATACCTCCACCAAGAAACACCAGACATGGGGGCCCACAGCTCTGCACTGTTCCCATGGCCAGTGACAATCAGGAAAGGCTAGCAGCATTAAAAAAAAAAAAAACAAAAAAAACAAAACTTCTGAGAATATTCAACTATTAATCATTTTTCCTCACTAAAAACCCAGCACCAAGCTCTAGGTAGATTGGTTCTTTCAAATGAAGTGTGACAGGGTAAGAAAAAAAAAGCAGTATTTAGTTTAGCTAGGAAACGCATGACACATATAAGCTAAAGTTAATGCTAGGAAAGCTAAAATTTATCTTTACTAATCCCTCTCAATGGAAACAATAGGACAGAGTTAAAAATGACAAAGTTAAGATGAAGGAGTTCATTGGGGGGAGGTAGGAAAGGGAGGCACAAGGAGGCACACGAGGAAGGGCTGCTGCCACCTCACCTAGAGAACAGCAATTTATTTCCATCAGCTTTTTAAATAACTGTAATGAGTTTTTCATGCAGACAAGCATCAGAATTATTCATTTCAGTGGCTATTACCTGAGTATGCACACAATAAACAAGGCATTTAAACTTTAGAGTCAGAAGTAGTCATCTATACCGAAAGGTAACAAGCAAGTTAATTTCTGTAGTTTAGATCATCAAGGCATGAAAGTGCTCAGTACAGTTATATAAACGAAGATAAAGTTATTCACAGGAAAGAAGTATTTCCCAAACATGCTGTTCCTCTGCAGCAGAAAAGAAACTACTGCAGAAAGAGTGATGCTGAATGAGTAAAAGGATAGCAAAACTGCACCAAGGGTAAATTTCACACTGTAGAGAGGAGTTAATATTTTTGACAGTAACAGAATAAAAAGGGGCTGTGCTTAATCAAAGCCTAATTTATAACTTAATTTTTATTAAACTTTTTATTCTAACTTTGTAATTATGTATTAAAGTGTGGCTCATATTAGGCAGCAAATAGCTTTTAAGTAAATGCTTTGCTTTCTTTAGCAAGACAAATCTTCAACACCGACTGTAAATGTCAAAGCTGTCTCTCACTCAGATGCTTTCAGGTTTGTTTTTCTTTCCTCCTGTTTTACTCGAAATATGCAGACTTGGATGCCTACAACTAGCACATAAACCTGAAATATGGCATTTAAATCCCTTCATTAAAAACTGAGCCCTCAAATAGGCTGAAGACAGAAGCTGGAGCAAAGAAAACTACTCCCTCAACCAGGGCCAGCAAGGATTTACTCCAAGGATCAAACCCCCAGAGCTTGGGGTGTCTCAAATTCAAGCCCTAATTCTTGCATTTCTAAGGTGACACATTGCTGGCTCCCTGATTTTCCATGAGGTTGGTGAGGTTTCTTTGAAAAACCAAAACCGAGTGGCGAGCTCACGTGCTGGGTACAGGGGGGTGCTCTCAAAACGCTCACAGCGTCACTTTTCATCTTCTAAGACATAAATTCATGTGATCTTTGAACAACTATTTATTTCACACCAAACCAGATATCTCCCTAAAGCCTACCAATACAGCCTGCAGGCACATTTCTTAAATAAAAGTACTGAATCCTTGTATACTTAAAATTTGCATAGCAAAGGGATGAATCAACTGTCACAGAAGTAGTAACACTCTGCAGCAACTGCTCACCTCTTACAGAAGAAAAAATTCCCTGTTTACAGGGTTGAGGTGGGACTCTACAAGTGCTTCACTTCATATTTCACAACTGGGAGGAATCATTTTCTTGAAGAATTCTGACAACTGCTGTTCAGGCTCTTCAGTGCACCAGTTATGTTCATAGAATTTGTATTTTGCATGCGTAAACCTCTTTACTTGGAGATTTTATTTATTTCTGTCTAAAGGTTACTGGGATTGCACACCCCATTCCAACTAAATTACATCAGTAAAGCAATTATTTTGTTGGAATGTTCCAAATAACTTTCTGCATTTTCTTTGCTGCATAAAGATGCATTTTTGCTTACAGAGATGCTTCAATTTTAACAAATCTAGCAAACTATGGGATTTCCAGCAGCACCTACATTAAATGATCAGTAAAAGAAATATAAGGTGTTAGATAGGGCTGCCTTTGACAGAATTAAATCACTTTGCTGCTCTGTGTTTAACCGTTCAGAAAAAAGGCAGCTATATTTGGAAACAGGAAATTAAAAAAAAAAAAACAAGGTGTGAAATCTGTACATTTGTTAGAGCAGAGGATTAACTTTATTTCACCTGAAGATCCAGAAACAGGCAAGTAGTGGAAGTCAGTCCAGCAGGAGAGATCATGCTCACATGATCATTTGAGAAATATTTAAGGTTAAATTAACTCATTTTACATTAATGGATCATAATTAAAGCTTTGCAAAACGTCCTAGAGTAGGTTTACTGAGAAACTGTGATGGAGGCTACCAACACATGATACACTATCTCCTGTGATCTAAAAAAATTCTTATCTGCTACAGAACAGAAGTTAAAATGCCAGTTGGCTTAAAATTTTCTAAGAAAAGGCTGTTTTCCAGAAAAGCACGTGGCTGAAACCAGGCTGCTGTTCACCAAAGGCTTCTAAAAAATACACCAGGTCTGCTTCTGCCAGCCTCCCTTGAGCTGCACCTACTCACATGAGAGCTCCCAGGGACTGGACTCACATGGAGTAGTCTATATGTTATGCTATATATCTTGATATATTATATAATATTCATTGCATAATAATATTCTTTGTTACCTACTTCATGTTTATAAACAAGTATTATATACATACGTTTATTCTTATATAAGATGACAAACATACATATTCCAAACACATCCCAGCTTTATATTCACCCTCCACACGAAGTCAGCAGCACAGGATCTCCGAAACAGAGCCATGACAACTAACACCAATTACACCAAAATACTGCCAGCTATGTTTAGATCTGGGATAGTCATACCACAGTTTCTAAAGACCTGTTCTGCAGCTCAGGAGTTAGCTCTATCTCCTCAGCCCTGCTACTGTAATTTGTCATTTTGATATTTTGCCTCACCTGGTCGAAAAACTCCTCCCCCATTCTTGTCCTTCAACGGAGACAGCTCAGATTAAAATTGGCTTAAATATGGTTCAGGTCATATATACTCATATGATCTTTTTTTCCCCCCTAATATCTTACTTTAACTCACCAATAACAACTAGAAGGTCTTTAAGGTTCTTTCCAACCCAAATAATTTTGTAATTCTGTGACATGAAAGTAATTGTAATTATTACTAATAATTATGGTATTTCCTTCCATCCCCAAGTGGAAATTTATGGTTCTTTTGCTAAGCAGAAGTCAAACCTGATAACTCAAGGAGCTTTCTTATTAAGACTCTGCGTTAGCATCCTCCAGCTGGAAAAAAGAAAATAAAATTTTACTTCTTTCCCCCCAAACTCAGCTAATACAAGGTCACCCACCAGTTCACCACATCTCCATCAAACACAGAATATTTGGCACAAGGAGGCTCAGCACAGACCCATTTTCTGTCTTATTTTTTACCAGTTCTTCTGTATTTACAGGAATGTGCAATGAAACATGAAGACTTCTGAAATAACAAAATGGTTTAACTTTAAGGTGCCTGCATGCATGTGCTTTAAAATATGCATGGTAAAAATTATACATTTAATTGTGTATATATATACACATTATATATTTTTTGATGTACTACAAACCACACATACAAAAAACTACTTCTATCCTGTGTGAACTTGCTATTATAATTTAAATTTTATTTTTATTTAATTCAAAGTTCTTACACCTGTGGTTTTAGGGAAGACAGCAGCAGCACCCACTGTACCAGAATGCCTGGGAAAGTCGATTCTAGTCAAATATTTCCTTTTGACTGAAGTGCAAATCGTCTGAGCTGAATGTGTATGAACTAATTAGCAAAGCAGGTATCTATCCCCAAGCTGTGAGCAACTTCTCACTCCTCAGGCTACCCAACAGCAGCTACTTCACCACTTTTAATGACCATTAACCCACAAGCAACCAAATCCTGTTTGGCCAACAAAATATGAAGATTTTTTCAGAGGTGTTCTTAATGTTCATCATTAATACTGAAGTGGAAGTTAGCACTCCATATTTTGAAGAACTACCCTCACTTTTGTGCTGGAATCACCAGAGGTATGATTATGGCATGCAAATCCCTTTGGATTAAATGCCCTCATCAAAACATCTTATAGGTACATTAAAAATTGAAAGGGCATAAACAACTCTGGCAGCTCAGAGCTCGAGTTGGTGATCTTTGCAATTCATAAACATCGACACTCGGGCAGGTTTGCAGGGGAATACGACCAACTAATTATTATCTCTTGCTTAAGGGCACGTACAGTGAGCTCTGCAGGTACTGCCACTGCTTTTAGCCTAATGTATTGCCTCTTCAAGTCTTTCAATATAACAACTCATTGCTGTTCTCTAAAGCATTTCCAGTGTTACCAAACTGCTTTATATTCAAAGAGAACACACTGAACCTTCTGAAAGATGCTGCTCAGGAAAAGGCAGCAGTTACAAAATGTATATGACTTACAAATAGTAATTTTCTATTGTTCACTAAGAGACAAAATCATGGAATGGTTGGGGTTGGAAGGGACCTTTTATCTTACCCAGTCCCACCCCCTGCCATGGGCAGGGACACCTTCCACTACCCCAGGGTGCTCCATGCCCCAGTGTCCAGCCTGGCCTTGGACACTTCCAGGGATGGGGCAGCCACAGCTTCTCTGGGCACCCTGTGACAGGGCCTCCCCACCCTCACAGGGAGGAATTCCTTCCCAATATCCCATCTCACCCTGTCCTCTGTCAGTGTGAATACATTCCCCCTTGCTCACTCCATGACCACAACAAATAGTCTCTCTCCATTTTTCCAGGTTCCCTTCAGGTATTGGAAGTTTGCAGTTATATCACCCTGAAGTTTCTCTTTTCCAGGCTGAACAATTCAAATTCTCTCAGCCTTTCCTTGTAGGAGAGGTGCTCCATTCCTCTAATCAAGTAACCTGTTACTTAGCACACAGTTTTTTGACAAAAATGTTGATGTATTGTAAAACAAAGAAGAAAGTGCAAGTCAGCAACTTTTTATGAAAACTTCTTAACTTTTCAAAATTATTAAAACTCCTACCTCAACAACTGACTAAAAACAAAATCACCTTACAATTTATGCAGTATGAGTTTATGCATTGATGGCACTAAAAAAGCAGGTATTTTGGGGCTGGAAAAAGTAGGTAAAGCATAATTATTCAAACTGGAAGATGAAGTTCAATCATCCATGATAAAGAGAAGTTTAGTTACTACCAAAATCCCACTCTTGAAATAACAGAGCAAATGTTGCCTCATAACACAGCTGGGGAGAGAACACTATCCACCAGCAGCACCAGTGCAGCTCCTGGAGCAGCTCTGAATACTCACCTCCAGGCTCTTTCACTCCAATTTTTGACCAGCTGACATTAAGTTTTGAGGTACACTTACTCAAACTTTGGAGAATCTTAGCCATTCCAAAAAGATAAAAAGAATTCTCTTTGCAATTCTGTGGAAATGATCACTCCAGACAATAGTTTGGGTTCTTACCATTTCACTGCAATGCAGAATATGGCCCAGTAAACCTAACTCAGTATTTTCCACCCAGAACTGTAAACACCACTTTCATTTCTTCATTGGGAAGGGGATTAGTATGATTGGTAAGGAGTGGTTTCACTATTACAAATAATGAGCCAGCAAATTATAGAAAATGAAAACTTTCTGAGCAAACTAACAGCCTCTTCAGACACTACTTGTAATGTTTTGTTATTAACTATTTCCTCACTAAATGGCTTTTTGTTTTTAATTTAGATTCACAGATATGCCAGGCTTCTAAATAAAACATCAGTTCAAAGACTGAAGACATTTTACACGTGGTTTACAGCTAATGAATTTCCAAAGTTGAAAGAAAACATTGCAAAGAAGTTAGTTAAAAACAGTAGTGAGATTCTGTAAATAGATTCAAGTCTTCAAAAGAAAATCAGTCACTGCATGCAGCTTTAAAGCAGGTCTTTCAAGTTAGGATTAAACTAAACCTTTATTTAGTGAAATGACACAAAATAAACACAGTACGAAAAGATGCAAGTGTAAAACAATAATAATCATCACCAAATGCCCTGGGTTTGGTACAAGAATCTCTACAGGCTCCAACAGCTTCTCTTGCAAGAGTGAGATGGGCTCTACTCATTTAAGTTGTGTTTCCATGACTGGACTAGAAGTGCTTATGGAAAGATAAATAAAACAATCATTTCTTCACAATGGGGAAATCTTTGTGGTGGAGAGCAGCATCAGGCCGATGAGTGGTTCACACTTAAATTACTGGCAGTCACATGGGTAAAGTTATGCACAAGGTTAAGCCAAAACTTCTCAGTATGTGTTGCAGTAACACTTGATACATCATTATCTTTGATGACAAATTAATTTTTCCTATTTGATCCTTGCTCATAGAATGGTTTGGGTGGGAAGGGATTTTAAAGGTCCCCTTGTTCCAAATATCCTGCCATGGCCAGGGGATCTTTCCCCTATCCCAGGTTGCTCCAAGCCCTGTCCAGCTTGGCCTTGGACACTTCCAGGGGCAGCCACAGCTTCTCTGCACAACCCGTACCAGGGCCTCACCACCCTCACAGGGAAGAGTTTCTTACTAATATCCCATCTAACCCTGCCCTCTGTCAGTGTGTGCAGCCACTCCCCCCTTGCTCTGCCACTCCAGGCCCTTGTCCAAAGTCCCCCTCCAGCTCTCTTGGAGTCCCATTAGGCACTGGAAGGCAGTTCTAAGGTCTTTCCAAAGTCTAAACCAAAATATCCCTTCAGTTCACAGACTGACAGTCATTGGTGCACTGCTTACATGGAGATGCACAGCTGGTTACAATCATTGCAGAAACCACTGAGCTATTCCCCTGTTCTGAAAACGTTTAGGTCTTCAGATTTCTCCCAAGGTATCAAAGACCTAATCATAGAAAGGTTTGGGTTGGAAGGGACCATAAAACTCATCTCATTTCAACCCATGGGACACCTTCCACTATCCCAGGTAGCTCAGAGCTCCATCCAGCCTGGCCTTGAACACTCCCAGGAATGGGGCAGCCACAGCTTCTCTGGGCAATAGTTCCAATAGCTGTTTGCAAATCACTTCAGATGGAAGCATCATTTTGGGTGAAGCAGAGCTCAACACAGATGAGCAAGAGCAGGATATATCATTAACAGTGGCAGTTAACACACCAGGTCCTTCTGAACAGCAAGACAAAGCTCTAAGTGTAGGGAGCAGCAGCACCTGAGTGAGTTTCAGCTGGCAGAGATTAAAAAAACTCAGAAAAAAGCTTTAGCTACCAGGATAAAGATTTTCAGGAATGAAACCACACTGCTGCCATCTGCAAATCCTTGTCAATGCATCCACAGTACCTGGACCAACTCTCTCTCTAGGTGTGTTTGCATATCTGTGAAACAACACACCTTCCCTTCTGTGTCTGCAGCCCCAGCCTTTGATCTGCTGCAACGTGAATACGAAACAGCAGCAATCCTCACAAAGGAATGATAACAGCTCACTGCTTTGATACCTATGGCAACATGACTAAAAACAAGCTATTCAAAGAAACAACTAATTCAGTTTAAAGTTATGAAGTTACGAGCTTTTTTTTTCTGTGGTCTTTAACTTATCTGCAAAGCTCTTTCATCCAAATTTGTAAAGAAGTGTAAGTAGCCATTCTGAATTGATTATTACGACTTCAGGATGAGTGACACTTGACTGAAAGAGTAAAAGGATGTCAATCTCCTTTGTTTTCATTTTCAAAGAAGGAACAGGAAAATATTCTTCTCCCTGCACGCTCTTCTATGCAAAAAAGAAAGTTACAGACTGTGGTTTTGGCCCATGGTCTTGGACTCCATTCTCCCTCCACAATGACTAATACATAAAAATACTGAATCTGGTAAAATTCTTCAGTAGTCTGGACAACACAAGCTGAACAGAAAGTGCTATTCTACTAAAATAAAGTCACATTCCCTCACACAGAATGCCTGCAGGTCCAATTCACCTGTCATCTATAATTTCCCAATGCCCAGAAGTTACCAAAACACCACATGGCTCTTCTTTACTGCAGCAATTCAATACATTCAAGGATGCAGGCATTCACTCTTTTTTTTATCCTTTTTTCTTCCTAAAATTTATGTTAGAATCTCAGCAACTCATCTTGTGCCATAAAATGTTTATGGTTTCAACTTGTATGGAGAATCCTGCAGCCTTCAGAGATCGAAGGGCCATTCTCACTGTCAAAACTAGGAGCTTCACAATGATAACTTCATTTTCATTACAGCTTCACAAAAGATATAGAAATACACAACTCTTTCAGCTGCCAATAGCCTCACAGACTAATAACATGCAACCCCAACCAGTAAGTTTTTGCTGACCACAGAATGCACAATTAGATTTTGTCAAATGCTTTTAGAACTGTACAGTCACTTACGCATTTTTAAGGCTGTAATTAAATTGCCAAAAAACTACATGACAAAACGCAGCTTGTCTGCATAAAAAGTTTAAAAAAAAACCAACCCACCTTTATCTTCTTTCAGTACAGCAGATAAAAGCGTATTTTAAGTCATTATTTCCTCTTTAGGCTTCCCCCTCTAGATGCAGGGAGGGGTTTTAGTTTCCATTCTAACCTGAGATGAACCAGTCAGCCTACAAAGCTCGTTCAGTGCTTTAAAACTGTCACACTCTAAAATCCAGGGTTTATTTTAAAACTTTGATGCTCCAGGTAAGTCAGGATCAAGAGTTCTGCACAGACCATCTTAGTGAGAATATTGCTTCCTACAGATCCCCCCCAATCTGTTACAGGGTCTCTAAGCCAGTAAAAGTTAAATAACCCTAAAGTGGAGGGATGTATATAAACAAAAACACACATTTCTATATAAATACATATTTAGAAGACTTTGAGCCCATACTAAGCAATGCTTTTAAATTGTTTGTAAGTGTGCCCATATGCTTAGAATTGCTCTGCTATATGAACATATTTATGAAAAATTAAAAAATAAACCCCCCCAACAATAAAAGATACAAAACAGAAAACTGGCATTCCAGCCAGCACCCATCAAGCTGTTGTTTCCTAGCAAACATCTGAGTAACTACCCCAGCACCACTGTCTCATTAAAAAAAAAAAATTAAGACGGTGTCACCAAATATGCTGAAACACAGAGTTAATGAGATTACACACTGGAAATCACCTAAAAATAATTATTAACTGTTTACCAGAATTCTGTGAAATTTCCAGTAGATAATATTCAAATTAAGGTAGTCAGGAAAAAAACCTTTCAGCCTAAGTATAAACAGATATGAGTACATACCATGCACCAGTTCAGGGCCTGCACTTGCCTCTCCTTCTGTATAGGGAAAGCGTGAGAAAGGGTTTAATTTGAGTCTCTGAAGCACATTCACAGCAGTAACCACACAATTCAAGTGCCAGTGCTCCTTCCTCACTGCTGCTGTTTGAACTCAGGATATTGTGTTTGCACTAAGACATATTCCTCAGATTTTAAAGTGCTGGGTTTTCATAGTTCAGGAGAAACAGTAGTAACAACCTACAGAGCAGTAGAAGACTTCAAAATGTCAGAATGCTATGGAATGGAAGGAACCTTCAAGAACATCTTGTTCCCATCTTTCCACTGTCTCAGGTTGCTCCAAGCCCCGTCCAACCTGGCCTTGGACACTTCCAGGGATCCAGGGGCAGTCACAGCTTCTCTGGGAATGCTGTGCCAGGGCCTCACCACCCTCACTCACAGGGAAGAATTTCCTCCTTTCCTGGTATTAAATTAAGCTCTTTCATTTGTAAGCGTCCAATAATTTCGAAAAATTAGGTAGGCTGATATCTACCCTCTATTTCTTTTACACTTAACAACAACACTTAGGTATCAAAGCCTGCATGTGGAAATCACTGTCATTTATGGAGCCACTTAACTGCATGCTGAAGTGTGAGATGACTCACAGGTGGACAGGATCCTACCCAGGATACACCTGGAATAATGAGACACTGGAAGCTGGTCATCTCCAAGGGCAGAACTGGTGGTGTCCCTCTGATCTCCACTCACACCAATAAGCACCCATTTGCCCTCAGGCTCAGGGATTGTTTTGTCTGTGCTCCAGGTATTTCAGTGCCTCTGTCTCCCCTGTGCTCCACACCAGATGCAACTGTGCATAAATAAAGTATTCTAGAAAAAATAACCAAGTAAATTTGAGCTCCATTTTCAGAGGAGAGGGCGAGTTTCATGGAGCTGCAATGAGACTTGAGCACCTGAATGTTTAAATAATTTCTGACAATGGCAGTTCAAAGACTCAAAGTTTTCTAACTTTATCCTACGTAACACAAATCATAGATAGTTAGACATTAGGAGGAGTGCAAAATACAAACAATTTTTACAGTTTATGGTAAAAAAAAATATACTACATAACATTTGTGTGAACTGCATTTCTTTTTTTTCTCTCATCACATCAAGTTCTCTCACTTGAGAGACAGACACTGTTCTTCCCATGTGAGGCTGTCTGTCCCCAGCTCAGGACAGGAGTGTCCTACCTGTCCCCTTCCACCTGCTGGCACACACCAGAACACAACACTACTTTATGGTTATGTGGCTTTCATCTCTGCCCAATTCACAAGGCTACTTCTGTGCAAGAAGCAGCCTCAGAGGCATCACAGCTCTTTGCAAAATCCCCCACTGAGAAAGCATCGTGGTGATTGTAAGCAATTTGAGAAAGAAGGAAGGGCCTGGAGTTTGTTGCTTACTCCTGTATCTCAAATTTAATTAAATTTGAAACATGGCAGAAATTAGGACACAAATAATTAAAACATTAATCATAAATGAAATCACAACTTAAAAAAATAGAGTCCTTGGCAAGGATTTCATGTGAGTAGCTGAAAGTCTGTTATTTCCTGTAGCACCTGCTCTTCTGGTAAATTCAGTACAGGTTGCCTGATGAATTCAGAAGTTACTGAAAAAGAAAGGGGAGAGGAGAAGGAATGGCACTGCCACACCCTGCGTCACACCAGCTTGTTTCCTTAAACAGCCCAGGCTTAGAGCAGTTTTAGAGGCACAGAAGTTATTCTGAAGTGTCATTTTAACTTGAAGATACAATCAAATTTATTAATTCTCAGTGTGAGGAAAACTAATTTTTTCCACTGGAAGTATAAAATACAATCATAATTCACTGCTGACTACCATTAGTTTGAACATATGTTCATTTTTTGGGGGAAGTAGTAGTTTGTTAAATAAATATATATATCTGAATGGCCAAGTATTTTGGTCATCTCCTCCTATTCTGCTCTAGGTCCCATCTGTGATCTAGGTCTGTCACTCTTTTACAGACAGTCTACTTGAATTACAGGTGTAGCCTAATTGTTAACAGACATACTTCATCCATGATCTTAACATCTCCCCTCTATGCTGCAACTATGTGAATCCAGGTTTTGATTGAAAAGGAGAAGAGAAATAAAGCATGTTGCTAATTGTGTCTTGAATTAAAGATTCCTTTGATTCCCAAAACCTGTAACCCTGTCAGACTTACCATAAACTGGAAGCACAGTGTGAACTGTGCCATCATTTCAGGACAAGCATAGCAAAAAACCATTAGTAGATATCTATTAACATGAAGAATTTCAAACCCATCAAGCCTCTCAGATAGGGAGCTCTCCCCCTCTTTTCAATCTAACAAACACATCATATTTATCAGAATCATTATTACCTGCATCCAAAACCAGGAGCAGCAAATACCAGCAGTGCTGCTTCAGAGCTCTTCACCAAAGCAGTTCGGGAATCTTGGCTGTGGATCTCAGTGGTGGGCAGCACTTCTTCCAATCCGTATTATCTAACTCTGTCCAATGGAGAGATGGCAAAGCACAATTTTCCTGATTGTCATAGCATTCTTTAGTCTAAACAGAGTTGGGGGAAGAAAGGAAAAGAGAATTTGAGCTTATCTGGTCTAACTTTCCAACTGTTTTAGGCTAAGATGAGGCTAAAGCTTGCCCAGAGAGGCTGTGGTCTCCCCAACCCTGGAAGTGCTCAAGACCAGACGTGGATGGAGCTTGGACCAACCTGGTCCAGTGAAAGGTGTCCCTGCCCACGGCAGGGGGTTGGAATTGTATGATCTTTAAGGTCTCTTCCAACCTGAACCATTGTGTGATACTGTGAAGGAGCTCCATCCAAATACTGCCCAATACTACATCACACAAATATTTATCCCATGTACCTTCCTTAGTCTAACAACACCTGTGAAGAGAGACCACACATGAGATAAAGGCAAAAGACAGGAGAGCCCACAACCATGGTCCTCCAGAGAGGGACCAGTCTCTGCTCAAACCACAGAACAGGAGGGCCCCCAGGACCACCTCCAGTTCTGAGTATCCCCATAGATGGAGCTTCTGAGAGCAACTTGTCCCAATGTTTGGCCACTCACAGCAAAAAACTTCTCATTTTACCGGAATTTCTATTTCAGTTGGTGCCCCTGAGCCCACTCATCTCAAGGCTGAACCATCCACGCTCTCTCTGCCTCTCCTTGTCTCACCCCTGTATTCTCACAGTGGGGTTTCCCAACCTGTTTTCTGTACCAGCTACAGTTTTACTGTATTTTGATGACTGAACCATGTGACTAACTACAGATGTATTTCTCCAATATTCTTTGCATCGTCTGAAAAATAAAGCAGCAAAAATTAAATCACCAATGAAATTGCTGATTAAGTGGGCCATGAACACATTGGGGAACCGCAAGATGTAGGCCTTTCTCATCTCATTAAAAGTCACACTTCAAGCAACAGCACATGCTTAATCTTTTCTGTCTCAGCTACATATAACCTAAGTTTTTATATCAAAATACTGCATGACAAAGATTTAATGCTTCAAAAGAAATTAGTTAAATATAATAATAAAGGCCAGACACACAATCCTATTAAAAAAAAATTCAGCTTTGTCTCACAAATCCTTCTATCACAAAACCATAGTGACCAGCATTTATTTATTTTTATTTTTTTAGCTTTTAAGCTCTCACTGATGGAAGTCCAAGTTAACCTTTACTTTATTTTGTCCTGGGCTAAATCCACTGTGACATCCTTTTTGCCCTTTTAAATACAGAAATTTCTTGGAAGGCTTCCAGTACTTTGAAATAAACACATTTACAAGATATGCAACAATTAACATGAGTGGCTCTAGAGGCTCCTGAGACAGCTCTGAAGTCCCTATGATGTGATGTCCAGAAATGTTTACATAACTTTTTTTTATTTCATAGTTAATTTCAGAAATCACTCCTTTACCATCTTTAGCAGAGTGGGTGTGAACTTTCTACTCCAAACAAAAAATGATATGGGAAAGGAGAAAAAATATGAAAAAAGCAAAATGGCATAAAAAAGGCACAAAAATTGCATTGTAATAGTACAAGTTTATGCTTAATGATGTCTAAAGAGCAAGCTGACTTTGAGGCACACTGAAAATGACCATTTCACCCTGTAGCTGGTTGTGTTGGAGCCAGGGGACAACTGAATCAGACACAAAGATCAGAGGACTGTGATGTTTATGCACCTACAAGCTGACATCTGTCCACTTCTCAATCACAAGTCCCACTGCATGTTTCTACTTATTTCTCAAAATTACAAAGCTTATTACAATTTTACTTCAATTTTCATGGAAGAACTCAAGATTCACAACAGCAGCAAATTTGTGAGAGTTTCCAGACCAAGCCTCTAAAAAGATAAAGCAGATATAGGGTGAGAGGATATTTTTCAAAGTAAATATAAACTGGCAAAGTCTGAGGTCTTTTTGACACTACAGGAACAAGTTGAAATAGCTGCTCAATCACCTGCAATCATCTTCAAAAGTTTGTGGAAGTCAGAAAAGCACATAAAAACAATGAAGCACTAGCAAAGAGCTTGAAGCCTCAGAAAGTTTAGCAATTAAGTTATAAATTAGATTTTTTAACTACCTTTTTTAATGCATAATTAAGTCAGAAATGATTGAAAAAAGTTTCATCCTACCTGAAAACAAGGGATGAACAATTCTAAGGATACCCTCTAAATAAAATTATATATTTATTATATTATTGCAACCACAGTAAGAACAACACAGTATGGAATGGAAAAAAGTGGGTTGAAAAGATGCTTCCACATCAGTGAAGCAGCACAGAGGTCCCAGACTTTTTCTTCCATGCTGAACCTCAAAGAGGAATAAAAAAAATTCAGAAGTAACTCTGAGTAGAGTCCAAGTAACAGCCCCATTTCCCTACACAGGCAATCGTGCAAAGAGAGATTGCTCAGCCCAGTGTTTTTTAAAACACATGGATTTTAAAAAATTATCTGAGAAGTAGTCAAATAGTAATTTTGTTTAATAGCTATATACACACTGTGGCTCTTCAGCCAACTGGCAGAAACATTAAACCCCCAAACTTTCATCATTTTTACAACATGTAAAAGTTATTTTTTTATATTTCATGACTTCAAGAAGTACAACTAAACATAGCACTACTATAATTTTCTAATTATATTTTCGCAAGTTTTTAATGTCATAATTTAAATTATGAACTCCTTATTTCACGATGATTAATTAGAGTATGTTCCATTTGGGGAACAAGAGTTCAATATCCCACTATCAATTAAACAAAATGCACTCCTTTAGCTTAAGATTAAAAACCAAAATGCAGCCAAAAAGTTTCTTCCATGTATCTGTCAGATCACAAAAGCATCCAATACAGCAGGAGAAGGCTGCCAGAAAACCCTAACACTTTCAAAACTCTATTATTTAGTGCAGTGGCTTAGCTCTGAAGCTGCACCAGCAATGACACCCGAGCTTTGGACAGTAAGCCTTTTCGCCAATGAATTTCTTGTAAAGTCAACAATTATAATTTATTCTGATCCTTTGTGTCATCATATTAGTAGTTATTTTTCTGCAATCCCAGAGCAGCAACAAATAATGCCATAGAAGAGGACTGATATAATTACAGGCTGAAAAAGATAGGCCAGCACCCTTACACTCAAAACTACCCTCTGTGGCTCCTTCATACCCCATATGTTGCTAATAAAACTGTTTGAATCATACCTAGGAGACAGTTTTACTGATATTGTATCAGGTCCCTGGGTTCTTTGTATGAGATACGATGTCACCAGCACCATAACTATGCAAATTCTGTGATACAGGATCCCACTGGACACAATATTACCCACGTAATTCTCAGTATGAAACTGGGCATTAACAATAATTCTAGTGTTATATAAATGAAACCACCATGTTTATTGAAAAGCTCGCCACACAACAACAAAATCAAATTTAAAAAGCAATAAAGAGCAACTGATGTGTTCATAGTAAAGATGGCAACATTGGTATTTTTCCCCAAACAACGTAAATTTTGCTTTGTGTCCATGTGACATTGCTTTATAGAAACTTTTAGCAGCGACACTAAACAAATGCAATCCCATCAACAGTAATAATGACATTAAATAGGAACCTACAGGGTTCCACTTTTAGAAACAACCATGTGATGCTCAGTAAGAATCAATGTATTCACATACAAGTGAGATTCTCAGCTACTGCCACTAATCATGGAGTAAATGATAAAGATTAAGAACCGCAGCAGTAAGAAACCAACAGCTTGGGGATATCAACACACATCGTGCTGAAGCACTTCAGAGGAATCATCTCATGGTCAGAAAACACCTGGGCTCCAATCCTGCATCAGTGTGACCTCAGGCAAACAAGGCTTCATATCCTGGCTGGCATCATATGAAATCAGATCCCTCATCTTTTCCTGCCTTTTCTGTGGCCACTACTTTATGCACACAGTATATACCTGCAAAAAGGCAGGTCAGAGATCTTAAGATTAGTGTTGGAAGAGACAGGAAGGTGCAATGAAAGCCTGACAGCACAGGCAGCTGGGTGCATATTCCTCCTATCCATGTTTCCACTGATCTCTTCCCTCCACTAATAATTTATTGGTTTGCTGCAGGTATAGAATGCTAGAGCTTGTAAGGAGTCTATTTCTGAAAGAAATCAAGGAAAATGTAACAGGCTGGCATGATAGAGTCTGGTAAAGAGCCAGACTGAGGAGATAAAAGGATGCTATTTTGCCAAAGTGCCATGAGAATTAATAAATCAGATCACTTCATAAGGTAAATTGTACAGTAAATTTGTATTGTAAATTGTCTAATACATACGGGGAAAATCACAGCTCACTATTCCCTGATAATATTTTTAATGGCTGCAAACACAGCTAGAAAACAAATGACACACAGCACAAGTAGCTAAGGAGTCTCACTCTGAGAAGCTCCAATTTTAAGTAACTGATGGAAGAAAAGCAGAGTGGTAACCAGGCACTTGGTAAGGAAGATAAAGAACTGACTGATTCCTGTCACTTGTGTGCTTCCACTACAGTGGCAGCTTAAGCAGTAACTTCTAAAGTTTTCCACCAGTCTCTGTGCAATACAAAAGCCATAACAGTTTCATTCTGTTTAAAAATCAATAAATAGCAGCTTAGGTGACATCTGACAAAGCAGAAAGCTCACACTTCTTCCCATCAACGTTCTGCCCTCTGGTATTGCTGCTACATTTTATCATCATGCAGTTCAGAGAGAATTATATACCTATTTCTGAAGTTTGGAAAAAACAACTCCCTCCTTCCCAAATATGGCCCAAAGCTGTTATGAAGCAACTTATTTTTAGAAAAAGCACTTATGCAGATACTTAATTTTAATTAATAGTCTCACTGACTTCAACATTTGCACAGCAAGACAACTCCACGCTTCAATTAAAGCCTGCACAGAAATGCTGTGCTGATTCATGGCCAAAAGCATGACAGGAACATCATTATATAAAACGCTCATAAAATTTAAAGAAAAAATATAACAGGAGCCTCACCTTTAAACAGAACATTAGACACCCTCCAAAACTCACAGCTTGAGCAGAACTTGCAGGTTGCTGAATATGTGAATGCTAGGGGTAGGATATGTTCAGTGAAATGATTTCAGAGTGGGCAAAAGAATTTTGGGGAAGTATCTTAAGTGGAGACTACAGCAGGCCCAGGTCTCCAACCTTGGCATCTGCCGTCTGCCAAGGCTGGGTTTTCAGGACTGGAAGATTCTTTACCAGTAAAGTGGAGGCAGCTGCACCTTTACTTCTGCTCTTTTTCCATTATTCACACAGCACATAAATGGATTTCTATTGCATCCAGACCAGTTCAATCAGAGATTATACTGGACATCTTCAGCAGACATTCACCTCCAGGGAAGAGTCGCTCTGAGTTGCAATTCTGCCCATCTTAATATATCTATAATAAGTCTATTTTGAAATAATATGATACCTAAGAAACACAATCTTTATTTTCAATGTCCGTGTAATACCATATATTAAGCTTTACTTTTTAGGCAGAATACATACAGAGAGTTGGCAACAATTTTTTGGTAAAATACTCTGGTCCTGTTTATAAGCAAAACTGTGGCACCTGATGGCCTGTGACTCACAAGTACCAACTTAGAATTTTAGAAGTTTAAATGTAAAAAACTGTAAGAGCAGAACAAAACAGCCCAGGTGACAGAACTTCAGTAATAAACAGAGAGAAAAGAACAGATAGAAAATGAACACCTGAGCATTTTCCTACAGGAACAATTTCTTCCCAGGACATCCACTTGTCTCCAGCTCCGCATTAGCCTTGCCAGCCTGCCCACACATGAGCTAAAATAAAGCCCAGCCAGACCTGCCTTGGCTCTGCAGAGCACCAGCTTGTGCATTTCTCCAACCGTTTCACACCTAATTTACAGAGTACATTTATCCATCCCCGTATCTCCGAGATCTAACCTGGGGAGTGACTAGAATCAGAATCACTTAATTGATTAACACTTAAGTGAGATGCAGAAAGCAAACAGAACGCACTGGAAGACTTTCTGAAAATGCATTCTTTTTATTCTGAGTCCATTAAGCAGTCGAGCACTTTTAAAGGATTAATGAAAGAACTATCAAGAAATAATACAGAAGAGGAATGCTGAGTCTCAGGGAACACACCAACACATGACGAAGTGCAGACACCTTTCTGGTAGTAATGGGTCAAGCCAGAATATTCAGAGAACTACAGGGACATGTGAACTTGCCCACTTGATCAGTCACAGAGTTTATTAGATTTTTATGAAATAGCATTTTGATAATTCCTCCCTAGATCACAGACTTTAGTACCCATCACTTAAAACAGTCATTCTCACAAAACTCATAACACATTTTTTCCCGCTGAAAAGTCTACTAAACATCCAGAACTGAAAACATTCACCTTCAAATTAATACCAAAAAGCAGTCAATGAGTGTACGTATACACATAAGGATTATTTCCACAAACCTTGAAAAGCAGGACCCAATATTTCATTTACAGCTGCTATTTTTTAAGCAGGAACTGAAGACAAGCCCAGGAAGAGCAGGAGTAAATAAATTTCTAAACAAACAACTTACAGAGATGCTTTTTAACAGGACCCGACAAAACATTCCTTAGAGTTGCATTTCCAAGCCAAAGCTGACCTCAGGCACCACATTGAGTATGGATGAGAACCTACGTGGATATTGACCTTAATGATACTACAGGGACAAATTTTGAACAGGGGAGACTTGCTCTTGAACAAATGTTTTCCAATGTATTAGGCACAGAGAAGCTTTTTTTCTGCATCAAGAACCACACGTCACATTCCTCAAACTGTTTCTTCTCTTGACCAAATACATTGTGGACAACTCACAAAGGATGCCCCTCAGTGTTCCTCTCTGAGGTTCCAATGAAGGGAAGGATCATATTTTTCCTGATCTGAATCAATGTTTGGTCTGAACTTAGGCACTTCGTTGCTATTTTTTTTGCATTAACCAGAATCAGTCTTCACACATAGTGGAAGCTGCCTGGGGCTGCACAGTCCTCTGCAATCTCAGTAACTGACCCTCTCATTCCCTGTGATAGTTACACTGAAAAAAATAAGATCAACCAAATTTCCAACTGCCCTTCCAACTGTGGGAGAAACAGATCAGCCTGTTCTTGACTTCTGAAGAAATGTCCCGAAAAAGTCAGCCTTTCATACCAAATACAGATCATTAACACTGGATACACAACTATTTTGATGCACACTTTTTGTTTGTATAACTGGGATTAGGTTGTACCTATTTCAGGATGTTCTATGCTTTGTATCTATGATCTTTAAGGTCCCTTCCAAACCATTCTATAACATACATACATGTGGACATACACACATTCACTATTAGCCTATTGACAAAACTAATGTATAACAAATGGGCTGCTTACTGAATCAGAAGGCAGCCACCCAAAGTTAAGTCACTTCTCTTATTCTCAAACTAATGTGCTGATAAAAAAATTGTGACTTATCAAACAATCATCATTGTAGGTTGCCCTGACTGCAAAAATCACTAAGCCACACAGTATGGATTGGGAAAAGAAGGTGCAGAGTGTGTCAGTTGCCTCACTAGGAAGTGCTCCTTAGTTTCATCACAAGCCACAGTTACTGTCCCATGGAGAGAAAATCTCCCCAAGGATGATGATTGTCTTCTGGAATATAAAATCTAGACCCAAAACTCACATTTTATCACCTAAGCTTGTGCAGCAAAGCTCTGTTTAATCTAGGGTGGGGTCTTTACACCAACCTGTCAACAGTCTACTCCATTTCCCTTACTTCAAACATACCTTACACACAGAAAGGCTTAGCCTAGCAAACTGAAAATATAAAAATTTTGACCCCCTGAATTTTTATGCAATTAAATGCCTGGAAAACAGAGACGCAGCTTCAGCCAGGAGGCCAAACACCATTTAAGGGCTGAAACACCTTAAAACATTTATTTCAGACTGGTTTTCATGCCATATCACAGAGGTACCACAGAAGGACCTCAGCAGAATTAAGTCCTCCTCCTTTGTAAACCCACTACCACGTCAAAATAACATCACTAATATTTGAGGTTCAATCTCTCCCACACCCATGTCTTGGATAACCTGCTTGGTAAAGCATATTCCCTAAATCTTCCAATGAGTCAAGGCCAAGGAAGTATGCACATCCAAAATAGAGATTTAAAGCATAGCAACTAAAAATGCCCCAACACTTTCATGTACTACTCCTTGGCTGGAAATAAAGCTCAATAATGTAGAGAAATTATGATTTTTTTTTTTATTGACAACACATTGGTTTTGTGTACTAGAGAGGCTAAATGAAATCACATCATTTGCTTTTGTGCAAACTCTCACATTATGGGAGTTTGGTGCAAACACAACACGTAACAGAACAACTGACTGCTCATTCCTAAGTGTGTCCAAATTCCAATTCGAACAAAATCATAGAATTCCCAAGTATCTGAAGAGACAACTGCACTAAATGATGAGAATTCCAAGGTGAAACCCCCACTTTGAGAAGTACTTTAACCTGATTTGCACTCACCTGATTTACACTCACCTTTTTCAGAGACTAACTGCAGAACCAGCACCCAAACAATTATATTTTTAGCATAAATGATAATTTCTTAGGCTTGTTCTTTTATATTCCATCCCATATTCTTCCAAATAAAAGCTGCCCCAAAAATACTTTGCATGAAAAACCAAATGTTCCCAGTGACAACTCTGATCACATCATTCTTTGCACATGAACACTGAAAGATGCAACAACAGCAAGAACCACTAGTTATCCTTATAACTTCAAGACTAAACCCTAAATATAGTACATTTTCAAATTCTCTTTCCTAAAATTCAAGTAATATGTTCATCGCTTTAACTGAGAGCTAGCAAAGTACAACTTGTATTGTGCTGCAGGCCATAAAGGGAATGTTCTTTATTTGAGTCATGGTTGGATGAAGATGAAAAGTAGTTTTTGAAAATTTACAACAGTTTTGACACTAGTGTGTGTTTCTCATTACAAGTTATCCCTCTCTATTTATCAGACTGACTCCAGACCTTTCACTACCTTCAAAAAGACAATTTTTATCAATTTTTCATGTCCTTATAGCTAACCATAGGAAACTGCACAGAATACAGGGAAAACCCCCAGCTGAGAAAAAACATAGATGGGAGGACCCCAGCATCTGCTTCACCAAGGCAAGAGAGGCTATGGTTTAAAAGTAGTATTTTGGCAAATATTAATTTGCCATTAGCACAGCACTCAAGTGACACTATGTTACCATGTATCTGCTATATTAAAAAAATGTTCCCGAGTAAAGGGAATCTACTTGGAATTATTAAAAGCCCTTTCTCCTCCACCCTAAACTGACACATCACCAGCACTGCTTCCAGTACTTCACAGCAGAGATCTGTATTTAGCTTGTGAATCCCAGGGAAATCTTTATTTCTCTACCCCAAGCAAAGTTTTCCTCAAAATTAAACTGTTCTTAGACTAATTTCAGGAGAGTAGTTGGGAGGCTTAGTTTCACATAAAACAGGTTGTGCTTTACACCTGCCTGTGGCAGTCTTTGTTAGTTTTGTAAATTGAGACACTGGGTTTACAGTTGGAAAAGCAAAGTCCTAATTATGGAGCAATTTCAATACCTAATCTTCTAAATTTGACTTTCTGAAAGATCAATTACCAGCCTTCATACCAGTCTTTGCTGACTGCACCAAGATGTAAATACAGGTCTACAACAAGACCCCTTTTTTTTACTGCAGGGCAAACACCAGCCTGCAGGAAACATCCCTGACATCAGACTGCACAGGTGCCTCAAGAAGCCATCACAACTACAAGGAATTTTCTAAACAGAACCTGAAAGGGGCAAGGAGAGCCTACAACTGATCCTGGAGCCTCCCAGATGATCCCAGAATGCTGAAGCAGAGGTGGAAGCGTAGATAGTCTGTCACCACATGCAACAAAGCCTTGCAGGAGCAAACAGAGGCCTGACCTTCCTGCAAGGTGCCCCAGTTTCAGCTTACAGGTGAGGCAGCATCAGAGTCAAGTGACTGCTGCTGTTTGCAAAGACTTGAGACTTAAAGGCTTGACCAGCAAAAGATTCTCTCCTTTTTTCCAGACACTGTTGTCTGTGGGATAACACAAAAAGCTTCCAACTTAGGTGATTCTTCAAAGGACTTCAAGAAACACCTGGACACCTTGCAAGATGCTAGACAGTAACACCAGGGCATGAAACACCTGCACTGCAGTAAGATCATCTCAAACAAGATGTCCCAGCTTGGACAAGCAATTAAGTGCCCCATTAAATTTTTTTGCCTATGTGTACAAAGACTATGTACTTACATGAAAACTCAGCAAATTAAAGCTAAGATGACATGAGCTACAACACAGCATTTTTCTGCCTACGAGGAAGATTCAAACCAATGTTTCTGTAGTTTCTTTTCCCATGATTTAAAAGGGTTTGTGTACACCTTCTTTGTGAAATAAGCTGAATAATAATTACCTCATCGCAACATTTTCCAAACACTTGTCACTATGCACTGCTGACAAAGAAGAGCCACAAAAAGTTTTCCTCTCAGAGCAAGACAGAAGCAAAGGATTAGTCACTTCTTCACATAACAGAAGTTTTCTGAGCCGTTTACCAAGATATATTATTTCTCCAAGCAAAATAACACATTGCACTTGGAAGATGTGTGCTCTCCATACTGAATAACACCTGTTACATACCTGAAGGGGTTTCTTGAGCAAGCCAAGTCTCCCCAGGTGGTAATTACACTGATCAAATCATCCCCACACATGTTGAAAAAATGGAAAGCAAGAAGTAAAGGTAGTCTTAATGAATCAACAGCTTCTTCTGATTTTATGCAGCACATGAAAAGAATAAACATGGAAAATTCTGGCGATACATTAAGGCAATTCTTACACCCAAACAATTTGATAACATAACACTGCATACCAAGCCAGTTTTTTTTCATAAATAATGATCTAAACAGAATACTAGTCAATTCACCAAAAGATATCAAAGACATCCCTTTATTACAAATGATCCAAGTATCCCCCTTGAGGCTATGGCTATCAGAAAGCATTTAGCTGGCTCTCCAGCCAATAATTTTCGGATCTGTTTTATTATGAAACTGTAACACATTTTCAGTAACTTTTAGCTTCGCTATCCAGAGCAACAAATAATTTCCCAGAACCCTTTGGAAAATCTGACATGCGAAATGATTCTCTAGTCAACTTGTGTATTATTAAACTGAAAAAAAAAAACCCACATATCGGATCATTTGATCACTGGAGAGAAAGGCAAAGTATTGGGAGCTTCAGGACAGATGGACGAACTTCAGGTCATGTAAAACACTACCAAGGCTGTATTTGAAGAAAAATGTGAAAGTTTGTGAAAGCGCCCCGGGTGAAAATACTTTGTGTTGCTAAGAAACATCATCCCTGATGATGGATGAATTAAATTGTCTCAGTTAGCAGAGCCAACTCCAGGCATCCCTCATTTATTAGGGGAATGTTTTCTTGTACTGGTAATTTATTTCAACAGCTACGCACAAATAAAAAACCATACCTTAAAATGAAACTGAGAACTTCAAACTTGTGATATTAATACAAGAGAATAGAATAGAGTTTACATCTTGAACAGAATTTAATAACTAACATTTAACAATGTAAACTCTAAAAATTAATATTAATACATCCAGACTATTAAGAACTTATTTTAGGAGAGTGTGCAGTGACATATACTGTCCAACTTCCAAAATTTCTCTATGTACCTTCTAGTGAAGAACAAAACTCTTCAAATATTTCTAAGCACTGAACATCATCAAGATTCATGTAATCTAATTTTAAATATCACTGAGAGAAAAGCATATTTATTTGTCATGTTATTGTTATGATGACAACAACATAAAAACTATGGCTGAAAGAAATTATGCAAACCACCTGCTTTGGTCATGAGGACATTGTGTTAATGTTTCTTCCAGTTACTTTTTCACTGTCTTACTTACTGTTTCTCCTGTAGGACAGATTTGTGAGCTTAGAGCAGTGAATCTTTGCTTTTCTGAAGTATTTGCTGTTCAACTCCCACAGATCATACCTGCTCTGCCTGGTGTGCACTGCGTTCAGTGAAATCCTTTCAGAGGTACAGATGCATCAGAGGGAGGCCACCAGCTTCTCTCTTCCCACCAGCTGCACATCAGGCCAGAGGAGCTCACCTGAAAGGGTAAAGAACAGCAAGCACATCTCACCTGGCACAGCCTTCAGAGCAGGACACAACAGCAGAGGAGAAGCACAGCAAGCAGGGAACCCCTACATAAGAACAGGCCCAGGGTCAGGAAGTAGCCCCAGAACTGCTGTGCAGAGATGGGGGAAAGGGCAGGGCTTCCTTCAGAACCCAGAGAGGAATATGCACAATTTTATGCCACCCAGAAACCAACACAGTTGTTGCATTGAGAACAAACCAAGTGCAAAGACCCATTTTCCAAGAACACAGTTGGCAAAGGGGAGAGTCACTAAAGAAAATGAATTTTCATTTGTCTGATGCCAAGGCTTCAGGGTTTTTCTTCCTTTTTACTAGATTGTGTTCTAATGGAGATTTCAAGTTAGAAGTCACAAATTTCAGGCCTACAGAGTGTAATTTAAGGAAAAGGGTGGAAAACCCTCTATAAAATGTTCTTTGGATTGCATCACAGCTTCAAAGGCAGAAATTACCACACACAGTTACATGGCAATAATATACTCAGCTAGTCAATACACAGAGGCAGCCATAGAGGCTCTTCATCCCAAATAATCCCACCACAGAGCAGAGTTACCACCAGAGAGCCTGAGGAGAAGTATTTAACAATGATACCAATTTGGCTGTGCTAGAGAAGATGTGTTTCCTGTGGGCCTAATAAGGAAGAGCTTTACAATCTGAGCAGAAGCCTTTCAAAACCTCAGAGGACATGTCTTATCTGCACCACTTCTGCTTCTGGAATCCCAGAAATCCTGAAGACAGAAGGCAGATCAGACTGCAGCTTTCCTAGGCACAGATGTTGCAATCACATCTGCCTTAATGGTAAGCCACAGTCCTTGTGTCTTCCCAACTCCGTCAGCATGTCTTAGTTGCTCTGGTTTTGGAAATGCCAGTGCAGAGGATTAAAAAAGTGTTTCTGATCACATCAGGTATAGTAAAACACTAACATAAAAGAAAAACATGTGCAGATTATGTTCCAAGAAAGCAGCAAGAAAGGTTTTGAAGCAGAGAGCATTTCTTCCCCTCATCCCTTGCCTACACATTTCACCAAATACCACTTCAAATCTTGAGATTTGATCGACCAAAGTTTTTTCAAAAGTGTTAATCTAGCAGCCATGAAGAATGACCATTTATGCGTCAGACATAGAACTATAATTAAAGAAGATTTTTACACCCCGCTCAGAGAAACTGAGTCACCACCGACCCATGGTTGCAGATCCATGTAAACATTCTCCAAGCTTTTTCCAACTCATTAAAAATCCCCTCCCTAAACACCTATAGCTACAAGACATCAGATTTAATTTGTCCCATTTCATGCTTCTCAATGCAAGACAGACACAGACAGGAAGAACCAAGACTAGCAATGGCTCCAAAGACAATGAGGGAGTCAGTACAACCCAACTATTCCAGCTCTAAAGGTAGAGTCTGCAACAAGGCGCAGGACTCTGAATATAATAAGCTTCTCCCTTCTTGGCATTTTCAGTGCAGGATTATTTAATGTTTTTATTTATTACTTGGATGATGAACAATATAGTTGCAAAATTTGGTAGTTACCTGGGAAATGCTGCAAGCATTCTTGAAAACAGAGTTAGAATTTTGAAAAGTGGGATGAAAGGATTAACACCAGAACAGAAACTGGGATTTTAATACTGAACTGAATGCCAAAACTGAAAAAACCCACCAATTTATAAAAATATTGGAGTATCATATTCAAAAGATAGTAAGATTTACACTGATTCTAAGGTTGTACATTACATTCAGGTCTCAATACAGATGTAGGAAACAAGAGTTCAAAAGAAAACCTAAGCAATCTGGGAGAGTTAAACAGTGAGTACAAGAAAAATGGTAAGGAAAGATGAGAAATAGGTTAAAAGCAGTTACAAGAATCACGCCCCACTACTGCAATATCCACAGCAGGGGAAAAAAAAAGGGAAAAAAAAAAACCAAAAAACAAAAAAAAACCCCAAGAAGCTTAACAGGTTAGGAAAAAAATTAGACTAGTATTAGAGGAAATATGCTACCTCTAGGGATAGTTAAACAAGGGATTAGGTTATGGAGGGGTTACACAAATCTCCACTGATTGTTTTTAAGACCTGGTAAGAAGAACATGTCAGGAATGGCCTGTACATCTCTCTCTGGTTTGACACTGAACTACCCACTCACACATCCAGTACAGGGCCTCAGCACAGAGCAGTGACCTCCGAGATCCCCGTTTTCTTTCCTAAACTTAAAGGCTGCATGAGTTTAGGCTCCTGCCAGGCAACTCAGCAGGTGACCTGACTGCTCCTTAGAGTTCCAAGCAGGCTTTTGATATCTCTCTTTTCTAAATAGCCCAGGCAGGCTGTGATTGACAATTTTCTCTCACATGAAGCGTGTTACCTTAAATGCGGAGTACTCGGAATGACCCGCCAGGGAAATAAAGTCAAAGTACAGAGAAGGCAACAGCAAGTGATCCCAGGAATCCAGTCCTGGGAAGGAAATCACAACTGCCAAACTGGGCAAGGCTGCACATCCCATTAGTACCTAGAAATACACAGTTATAATTTCTTTTCTAGCACCTGCAATAAATAAGCCTTAATAAAAAAGAAGTATTTAATGAAGTACTTAGAGAAATAAGGAGGGAAGGTTTGACGTTCCTAAGCTTATTTTCACAGCAGTATGAAAGGAAATGAGGTAGAGTCAGAGCTAATTCTCCTTATATAATTTCACATGGAATGATTAGTTCTGCCCCAACAGTAACAGCTTTCCAGAGGGTCCTACTTGTCGCCAAGATTGCATACAGATGCTCTAAGTGTAGCTTCCCTATTCTCCACTGACAACCAACTTAAAAGGCCAATATAATAATCATTTTACTATAGAATGAAATTCACAGCATGAATAGTAAAATAATGTCAGAGCTACCATGAAACTGCAGTTTCATGTTGGGGGCTGTGACTTTTTTAAAAGTTTAATCATGAAATGGATTCATGGAGAGAAATATGCAGAGCAGCTTTGTGCTTCAGCAACATCCCGTGGTCACTAAGGATGCCCAAGAGCTGGGGCTGGGCAAGGAGAGGGCAAAGGCACAGAGGAGCATTCATGTCACATGCCCTGCTGAATATTTTCCTTCAGAAGGCAGGTTTCAATCATTACTGGGTTAATGCCCCCGTCTCTTAAGCCTGATTAGGACAGACATTCCACATGCTGAAGGTGCTGGAATTCCTAAGTCACCTGGGTCACTTCTGGGTGAAACACCAATTATTAGGAATTCATCTCAGCAAGGCCTACAAAAAGAAAGCCCTAAAAGACACCCCTCAGCCCAACGGTGAACATATCACATGGATAATCCTAAAACTCTTTATGAAAAAAAACTTGTAATAGGTATTAGTACTCTTATAAAGCACTGCAGTGCTTTGTGTTTAATCCTTGAATAGACACTGGTAGAAAAGCCATACTCAAATCCAAAATGTCTACTGCAAATTCCAGGTCAGCTACTACTATTCCTGATTTTTAAAGGATATACACATTTCTAATATACATAATAGCAAATTTAACTATCAATGAAAAATTTAAATCACATGCCAAAACAGCATGCAAAATAATAGCATACGAACTTTAAATGTGTGTGTTTTGCAGTTTTTAGCACAACCATTTGTTTTACAAAAGACCTACAGATTAAATACAAAGTACACTATTAGTTTTAGGCCCAAGAACAACCAATTTTTTATGCCTTGCCAGAAATAATGACTAATTAGGCCAGCACCACCCTGCAGTCATTTCCATAAATCTTGCCTTTACATTTAAATCACAACAAGAAGAAAACTGACTTAACAACAACAAGAGCATATTTCTCATTAAAGTTTTCTTAAAGCAAGATCAGGACAAGAAATTATTCTGTGAAGTCAACAAGCTGATATTTTTGTTTATTTGGAGAACTTTAACTCAGACCAAACACAAAGCTGTACTCAGAAATTTGCTGTTTTAAACTGCAATCCTGAAGTCAGCCAGGGAAAACTTTCAACTGGGAAATCACAAAACACAGAATTTCACAGGATTTTGATGGATTTCTTATTTTCCAAAGTCATCTCACAACATATTCCTTGTGTGAACCTTGAAAAGAACCAGAATATAAAAGATGCAATATGTTCAACCACTTGTTGAATTTTTGTTTTCTTCCATATTTGTATGTAAAATAAATATTAAAGCAGAAAGATACATAGGAAATATGATTCAGATGAAATGAAGAGCTGTACTTCAATTGAGATTTGTTTTAAAATGATGGGAATTATTGTGCTTCTGAGAAGCCACATGTTTAATTATATATACACCATATATATACTATATAGGCAAGATACCTACAAAAACGTCTTATTTTCATAATGCAACAGGGACTTAATTTCTATTTTATTCACAAAGGTGTCACCTGGTAAATAAACACCAGTAAAACAGAATCAAGATTTATACAGTCACATACTCCACAATAAGGTTATTATTTTTTCCTCCCCCAAAACTGATTGGAAAGAACAGGAAAAAGTGGGATATTTTTCTAAGAGGTGGTCTAGAAATGGAGCTAAGTCACACCACCACTGCTCTGGTTAATCATCCATTCTGAGTTTTAAGTATTCCCAAACATTTCCTTTTGCATGTATGCACAAAGGTTTGTGATATTCTGGATGTTCTTCCATACAATGGCTTGACAACAGGTCTGTTTCTAATACGTATATTTTATTAGGCTTTAGGAGGATTGACCAAACTTCTCAGTTCTTGAGGAAAATAAGGCATTGCAACAGCGAGGTCTTCAGCCTTCATTCCAACACGCTTGACCGCTGAATCCTGCCAGGCTGAGTCATGTCCAACATGGGACATGGATTCCATCCCAAGAAGGAATAAAACACTGCATCATATTAAATCTGCATCCAATTACATAGGCGTGAACTCGGAGGGTGTGTTTTTATCACAGTGACAGCTTCTAAAAACAACTGTGAAAGAAATCTTGCACTCTGGATGGTGTTTTATCCATCAAGACCATGACCACCACACATTTTCTGTTATCAGAGGCATGGCCAAAGTGACCTCCTTAAGAACCACTGTTGCAGTTCCAAGAAGAAAACATTCCCATGCTATTTAGGGCAATTTCATACATTGAGCATCAGTAACACAGACAACCTGCTGCACAAACAGGCACTGACTGCCCAAAAATAATCTTGGAACAAAACTGGAAAACAGCATGTGAAGCCACACTGGTCACACTGTTGTAGAGCCACAATACATACAGATGTTTTCAGATGCAAAATTAATTAAATTCCCTCTTTTTGGGGTCACCCTAACATTTTGTTCACAACAATTCAGCAAATTACATATGTAACAAACTTTGCACATTTGATTAGATGCAAACCTATACACACACAAATATTTAATTGAAGGTTGCTTACACAAGATCAACTTACTTCAGGATTTATGTATCTCAACTGTTTGTGCTCTGTGTTTTGACCCTAAAAAAATAATTATTCCAGGGGAAAAAAAAAAACAAACCACACTTAGTGCCCGGCCTTGCCTGTTTTCCTCCAACTTCTGCATTTCATCATTAGTGTTACATACTTCACTGTTAATTTTAGACATTCCTCCAGTTCTCATTTGGACATCAAAGAGCTACTCATACCCAAAATACCAGCAATCTGAAATACTGGCTTCCCTACTTATTGTCATTTAAAACTTGAAAAGATCTTTGATTTCTTGCCTACAGGAAACACTGCCGATCAAAAATAAAACATATATGTGCTCCCATGAATTCCTATAGATGTGGTCCAGGATTTAGGGTAATAGACTGGAGACATGGTTTTCAGATTTACATTTCCTACTCTGCCTGGTGCTTCACACGTTTATTTTTACTTTCACATCTGACATGCAGCAATATGGTCAGCTAAGGTGTACATTTAAGACATCCTTTGATATAAATCCATAGAGAAGTGAAATTCACACTGAGTTCTGTGGCCTTGCAGCACTCAGGCCCCATTTCCCCACTGATAACTGCTCCACTTACACATGGCTGGGAGCAGCCCAAAGCTGCCTCTCCACAGCCCCTCGTTAACAATTCTGCCACTGAAGATTAAAGTGATTTTCCTGCTTTACAATCTTGGTAGAGAACATTTCTCACAAACAAATGCAAAAAAAAAAAAAAATATGGCAGCCAACTTTTTTTCCTTTTCTGAAATGCCTGCTGCATGAGTTCCGAACAGCCTTGAGTACATATTCAGAGTTTGCTCTTCACTTTTGCAATTTTTTAAAATGAAAAATAATAGTACATTACACAACTAATTCCAAATAATGAGAGACTCACTCTGTTCAAGTCAGTAAATCATTTGCTTTGGTTTTGTTCCTACTCCCACTACACAACAGTTCATGTCTCAAGCAGTGGAACAGTCAACATTAAGATTCTATTATTTATACCAGCATCATAGAATAGAATCATTAAACAGTTCAGGTTGGAAGGAAACTTAAAAGATCATTTTATTCCAACTCCCTGCCATGGGTTGGGACATTTTCTACTAGACCAGGTTGCTCCAAGCCCTATCCAGCCTAGCCATGAACACTTACCACTACCATAACCAAGAACTCTCATATCACTAAAAATTAAATGTCAAAATATATTTTCAGTTTATTTCCCTACAACAGAACACAATTCTGTCCACACAGGATTGTATATATTACTTTAGTGAACCCAATTTTTACAGAAACACCAGTTACCACATTTATTTAACCAGGTAACATTTCAAGTCGATGGACAAGACTTCCTCATTGCAACTGAAAGATTATTCAAGACAGCAGTCCACATTAAATATTTGCTCAACAGCTGCAGGAGAAATGCCTTACCCCCATGGCTCTCCCAGTCTGGACTACATGGGATTGTTTTGGATAAACATATTCTGATCTTGTGAAGCCAAACAACGAGATGCATAGATATTTCATTTCTTGTCTGTAAGTTAGATTCCAGCTTACAGACAGTAAGGAATTTATATACAGCAAATGGTTCTAGAACTACTGGCCTTCTCTATGTCAGGAAGTGCTTGGTGTTATCACAGCTTCCAACAGTCACGCAGGTTTTTGCACAAGGAGCTGATTCCAGGAGCCCTGAGTAAAGCAGAGTACATGAAAAGAGTACTGTTTTGATGATAAAATCATCTATTTGGACACTTTCACCCATGCAGGACATTGGTCAGAGACCACAAGCCTTCACTGCTCTGATCAAAATAGAAAGTAACAAAGTCAATGCTGTAATTGGGACAGAGGCCTAAAATGCTCAAGGCATGTGGCCCTGAGCTATGGGCTCAAGGCACTTTGCAGTCACAGGGTGTAGAAAACATTTATAAAAAGCTAAACCAGGAACTTTTTGTTTTCATATTCTCAAATTTTATTGAGCAGAAATGTTTGAGGATAGTTTATTGCTTTTACCGGCCACTCTAAAATGGGCCTCCAGCCAGCTAGGTCTTTAAAATATGTCTATATCTTTGGTTTTAAAACAACATTAAGGAAGCTGTATTACTTTTACACTGGAGTCTGAGCAACTCAGCAGCAAAAGCAACAGGTTTCAGCTATAACACAGGCACTTTGCAAGCCATGGGCACCACTTTTGCAACAGCACCTGTTGCACTTGGTATTGACCCCAATGCAGGCAAGGCAGCCACAAGGGTTAATTAACTCATGGCAGATCCCCGTAGACTCAAACTCAGGTGTACCAGAAATCAAACTCTGCATTTTATCAGCTGAGAGAGGAATTTGGTGTTCTGTTTGCAAAGCAGCAACACCCTGAGCTGAGCAGAATTTTCTTCCCAGGTTCCACCATCGCTATCATTAAAGGGGGAAAGTGACCAGAACTTTTTAAACAAGTCAATTACAAAACATACTTGTATACTGCTATAGCTGTAAACACCAGGGTGTTTATACTGAGAATACCCTTCACTTTTTTTACACATCATGCAAACCCAAAAAAAAGCACTGATTTAAAATACTACGTGCCCTTAACTGATTTGTGCAATCTGGATTCACAACATTTAAACCTGCTTTAGTACACCTGGACTTTCAAGAACGGGGAAAAAAGGTGAGGCAAGAATACACTCTACATCAGGCCTTGAAAGCCTCAATTAAAATTCAATATTGTATTTTATATATAGGCTCGTTACATAAAAATCCTGTCATGGTTAAGATTTAAGGTTAACCAGGTTAATAGAGTCCAATAAAATGCTCTATTGTATTATGCAGAGCCATTGTTCTAACCCACACTAAAATCTGGTACCTGACTATTGGGCTCAACTCTGAACCATAGATTAAGCCTCAAACTCTTTCCTACACTTCCTAAAAAAAAAAAAAAACACAAAGTGCATGCTTTTGCACCTTAAAAGGTTTCTCTCCTCCAGTCTGCTACTCCAGGCACCACAGTCACGTGCTAAAAGATTTGTGAAGACCTGCCAAGTCCCATTCATCCCAGACACACTTTCCTAAAGTTGGGATGTGTTTACAAAGTATATTTAAGCAGCTCGTCTGCGGCGAAGTGTTCTGTTCCACGGGATCCTTAGGTTATAATAATAAAACAAATACCCTAAAATCCACACATTTTGTACAAGTGGTGCTTCTTATGTTTTCGTTTTCCTTCTTCTATGAAGCTTGATGGCATGCCAAAGCTNGCTCCCCCTCGGTTCCGCTCGCCTCCCCCCGTCCAGCGCGGCGGAGCTCGCCCGGAGCCCTTTCCGCCCCCGGTCCTGCAGCCGAGCGCCCGCCCCGCTGACCCCTTCCCTCCCTCCCGGCTGGCGCGGGCGGCCCCGCTCCTCACCCCACCCCGAGGGCGCTCACCTCCTCCTCCTCTTCCTCCTCACTCCCTCCTGGAGACCGTCGGCACCGACGCGCCGGCGTCCCGGCCNTCTGCTACTCCAGGCACCACAGTCACGTGCTAAAAGATTTGTGAAGACCTGCCAAGTCCCATTCATCCCAGACACACTTTCCTAAAGTTGGGATGTGTTTACAAAGTATATTTAAGCAGCTCGTCTGCGGCGAAGTGTTCTGTTCCACGGGATCCTTAGGTTATAATAATAAAACAAATACCCTAAAATCCACACATTTTGTACAAGTGGTGCTTCTTATGTTTTCGTTTTCCTTCTTCTATGAAGCTTGATGGCATGCCAAAGCTTAACACAATTTTTGCAGGGAGCTTCACCTGCAAAACTGTTCATATGTAGAAAAATTTTGATAACTGGAGTCAAACTGGGTTCAGATTTTGCCGCTCCTTTTAACTGCTCACAAAAAGCAGCCTTTGCCCTGCACACCTTGCACGTCAAAACAAAAGGGCAAAGGAGCGTGTCTGTACGAAACGCCTCCCCACGGGCACCGTGACCNACCTCCTCCTCCTCTTCCTCCTCACTCCCTCCTGGAGACCGTCGGCACCGACGCGCCGGCGTCCCGGCCCCTCCCTCAGCTCAGCGCCGGCCCCCCCTTCCGCCCCGCCGCCCGGGGACCCTCCCTGCCCGCGGGGACAGCGGGACGGGCCCAGGGGCTCTGCCGGGGACAGCCCGGAGCGGGGCATGGGGAGAGGGAACCCAGAGCGGAGCGATGGAACAGGAAAGAAACCGTGCAAGGAAAGCAATAAGCCCCTCCGCAAGAGTTTTAGGAGCGGGGAGGGGTGGGAGGAATAAATAAGAAGGAGTTAGGCACCAGGTGGGCTAAATAAAAACAATCAGAAAGTAGATAGTTTTCTGAGAGAAGCAGCTGAAAAGAGTGACAATCAGGGCTGTTGCCAGTTAGATGTGAGTAGGAGGTGTGTTTTTTTCTGTAACTCAAGCCTTTTCAGGTGGTGCTGCTCCTCGGAGAGGCTGAGCAGGTGTTATCATAAAATCATCATAGATTCGTAAAATGGTTTGGGTTGGATGTGACCTGAAATACCACCTCGTTCCCCCCCCCCCCCGCCATCTCCAGGAACACCTTTCACTACACCAGGGTGCTCCAAGCACCATCCAGCCTGGCCTTGAATGCTTCTAAGGATGGGGCAGACACAACTTCCCTGGGCAACTTGTTCCAGTGCATCACCACCTTCCCAGTAAAGAATATTTTCCTAATATCTAATCTAAACCTGCACTCTTTGGATTTGAACCTGTTCCCCCTTACCCTGTCTCAAGATGGTCTTGTAAGTTGTCTTGTCCCATTTTCCTGTAGGTTTCCTTCAGACACTGGAAGGCCACCCCAAAGCCTTCTCTTTTCCGGGTGGAACAACCCTAATTCTCTCAGCCTTATCTCACTGGAGAGGTGCCTCATCTCTCTGACCAAATTGCCGGCCTCCTTTGGAGGTGGAATTGTGACAGGCAGGTGTATCAGTCCTCTTTTTGGCCCCAGTGAGTAACAGACCTTCCCAGCAAAACTATTTTACAGGAGAAATGTTTTCTCACGCTGACTCAATTTAGCATGGTGTTATCTCTGGTATGTAGACAGAAACATTTTTTTAAATTTTTTTCAGTGGGAAGTCAAAATGAGTAACACCTAATGGAGTGACGAAGCAGAATTTCCAAAGAGTACAGCTGTGAGAAGCATCAGCACCAGGAACTTGAGGAATTATGCATTTTTTTTCCTACTCTGGCTAGTCAGTGTTTATGAAAGAGTGACGAGAAGGCTGATTTGCATGAGAAATACCCTTAGGATAATGCAGCATTTTGTTTCACAAGATTTTAGGTTCAAAAATCTTAGTAAAGTTTTTTTTCCAATAGCTTTCCCTTGTCCTGTACCTCTGAATTCCTGACACTGCCAAGCTGTGGAAATGTGAAAATGTCATGAGGCAGACAGTTCTTCATGTGTTTCACCTAGGAAGAAGTGGTGAGACCTGAAAATCTTTTAATATTTATCATGCACATTATAAATAATTTTATAAGGTTGTGTCTTTCAGACAGGGTGACAGATGAGGAGAACTCCAGTCCAGCTGAATAATTTGCCCCTGGCATGTTCTGGAACGCAGACAAACAGGATGTTTTATCCCCAATTTATAGACAGAAAAATTGAGGCAAGGAAGTGAAGGCATTTATTTTCCAAGTGTAGAAGTGCTCATTTGTAAGCAGGCAATTTAGGCTTGAACTTTTTTTTTTCCCCCTTTTTTTTTGAGGAAAAGGACCGTGTATATACAGTTCCCATTGAAACTACACTTGAGGCACCCAAGCAGAAAGACTTTGGCCATACTCTTTTGGGGTCCCGCAGCCCTAATCCCATGTTCTAATTGGCCAGTAATCTGTGGACAGATATTGTAACAGTTCCTTTAGAATATTTTTCTACTTCTCACTCATTTGCATACTAATGGCATAAAAATAGGCACTTCCTGCCAGTAATTAGTTGGAGCCCAGAATTTAAAGAAAGAAAAACACCACAGCATTATGGTAGACGGATGGTACTGAGGAAGCTGCAAAAAAGAGTCACTTCTCTGGTGCTCAGAAAGTGCCTTTAATTTAGAGTTCAAGGCTGGCAACTCTGTTACCTCTGTGTGACAGGGATTAACTGTTTTCTTGGCCTAATAACTTTGCCTCTAATGAGCCCCTCTAACTTTTTTCATGGCAAATCACTCGATCTGTCCTGCACCCAGGCTCGCTGCTGTAAAATGTTTTTTCTTTCTTTGCCTTTTTCCCAGAAGGAATAATGCTGGCAGTGAAGTCTGTGAGTTCCATGTGGATCACCGTGACTCAGACCAGCACAGAGACTGCTCAAGGGTTCCTCACCTAATGAGGCACTCTCAAACCCATGCTACATCAAGCCATGTGAAGTTCTAGGTTAAAAGAGCTCTTTAGGAGCTGCATGTAAATATGGGGTTATTTCACTTCTCACATGTAGGCCACAGATTTGACTGCAAACCAAGTTGGTGATAGCTGAAAATTTTCCTCTTCTGATGTAGCAACAGAGGTAACTTTGGGTTTGCATATCATAGAAAAATGGAACCGTTTGGGTCAGAAAGGTTCTTCAAGATCATCCAGTTCCAAATGACTTCAGTGAGATGGTGCAAGTTTATTTTGCTGCTTTCATTCCCCTAACTTCTGGAGATCCTCAGTAGATGGAGCTCCTGGAGTGGCTCCAGCAGAGGATACAAACATGATTGAGGGGCTGGAGCATCTCTGTTCTCAAAGAACCAGGCTATGCATCCAATAAAGGCTGTTTGTGCTGCTTAAGACTGAGACCTGCAATGCAGAGTAAATGTTTGGTTCCCTTAAGAGGATCCAGAATCATAGGATGACTTGGGCTGGAAGGGAACTTAAAGACCATCCAGTTCCAACCCCCCCTGTGATGGCCAGGGGCATCTTCCACTATCCCAGGTTGCTCCAAGCCCCATCCAGGCCTGGTCTTAAAACACTTTCAGGGATGGGCCAGCCACAGCTTCTCTGGGCAACCTGTGCCAGGGCCTCCCCTCCCACACAGGCCAAAATTTCTTTGTAATATCCAATCTAAACATAACATTTTTTCAGTTTAGAGCTCTTCCCCCTTGTTCTGTCATTCCAGGCCCTTATCCCAAGTCCCTCTCCAGCTCTCCTGGAGCCTCTTTAGGCACTAGAAAGGGCTCTAAGGTCTCCTTGGAGCCTTCTCTTCCCCAGGCTGAACAACCCAGCTCTCTCAATTTCTGGAGATGCTCCACCTTTCTTACACCTTTTTATTTTCCCTTCCTTCCATCCATCCCACTTTGTTGCTAATCTTAATGTCAGACATGTGCCAAACTCTCTATATTACATTGTGCTGAACTTAGAAGTGAAATTGTGTCGCTTTTTTTTTAATCTTGAAAAGCAAACCTTGTGAAGCTTGTATCCAGCACAACTATAGTGCCAGAAAGTATTTTCCTGAAAACTTTGGGACTGTAGCTTATTAAAGCACAGATCCTTGAGATGATTGGGTCTATTCCATTAGTAGATTTATAAAGTGTGCAGACTGGATAAACAACAGTGACAGCTTGGGGAAGTGTATGCACCTGTTTATTAAAAAGACGTTAACAAGGGCAAATCTAAAATAAGAACATGTACCACAACCCAATTTTCAGCAAATTTTTATGCATGCCTACACTTAAGGTTACCAATGTTATTGGCAATTTCTCTCTCTCTTTTCTCTCTCAGAAGTACACAGCAACTGATGAGCATGGAGCATCTGTGGCAAAGGAAAAAAACACCGTCTTCAAATTTTGAGGAGCAAACATGACCCTTTCTTTTTCTACTGTTTCCCACCCACATTCAGTTAGTGTGAGAGAAGAAAGAAAATTAAAAAAAAAAAAAATTAAAAAAAAAGCAGGAATATTTTCTTTGCAGGGAAGGACCAAAGAATGTATTGTTCTCTCATTCACAAGCAAGCACTTTCATCACCTCTGCTTTCATTTTGCTCTACATCATAAGTGACAGCGAGTTTTCTATATTTTGCTGGTATAACTTAGAAGGGGTCATGATTCTAAAAGTTCTCCTGCAGAACTGAGTCTTCTGTTTGGATGTATGCAAATTCTACAGCGCTTATGCCGCTTGTACTTTGCAGATAGGTATAAGCATATGCAAAAATGGAGATTATATGTGCACATGCAATTTTTCAGAATTAATCAACCAAGAATGTACAGAAACTACAAATGCTTTGCTGAAATATGGCTCAAAATAGATTTATGAATTAGCCTGCTATAGCAGCTTTCACTCAAAGTTGCTAAATACACTCCATTTTTATAAATAATTAATAACTTATAAGATTTGCATGATAATGGGGCGTGGAGCAACCTGGTCTACTGGAAGGTGTCCCTGCCTATGGCAGGGGCATTGCAAGGAGATGGTCTTTAAGGTCTCTTCTAACTGAAAACATTCTATGATTTTATGTTAATACTATGACCCCAGAATAACATTTTAACAATATATCCCAGTCTGGAAAGGACCTGTTGGTACTTTTGTCTATTCACAATTGCTGTAGTGATGGTTTTTTAGAAGTATAAATTACTGTCAGCCTGGAGCCCCTCCAGGATTAGATCTTAATCCCCAAAGATTTGTAAGTGCTACCATCTCCTTTTTAGAGGTTAAAAACAGGAAACTGCATGGGTTAATAACCAAATAAACAAATAAAATATAGGCTCCAAAGTTGTCAAGTGTATTGCAAACACATTCACAAACCCTTCTTGGAGTCACCTTCATGTCAGTAGTTGATGTGAATATTTTTGAAGACAAATCAAAGCCCTGGACCTGCCTGAGTCCTGTGTTTCAGTGTATGGCCAGGATACAGAATACCTCCCTCAAACACATCTGATTACTTCTGTTATTATCAACTGAAGCAAAGGGTCCTTGAACATTTCTCACAATTCAGCAGGCAAAAAAAAAAGCAATGTTTTGCTTCAGTCTACCTTTTACTAGAGCTGGGTACAATAGGATGTGATTATTTTAGGAACATTAAAAATATCTACTATCTTCCTCCCATGCTAGGTAGAATAGTCTGAAGTAGTTTTGCTTTGTAATTTTCTAAAACGAAGAATTCTGACTTAACCAAACCTCTTCAGAAGGAAGCTGGCTGATATTATCTTACTTCCCTCTTTTCTTATTGTGGAATTGTTGAGAGAATGCCAGTTGTTGCTACTTGTCATCACAACTTTCTAGTCCATATTATTGCTCGTTAGAGGCAATAAATATTAACCAGCAGACTACTTAAGACTGACCAGTGTGCAGAATTTGAGTGCGTAGGTAATAACATGAAGACATTGTAAATCTGGCCTTGCATTCATTGTTTAATTGCACACACACATAAATCCTACCTTCTTAAAAACAATTCTCCTTTATCTGTCTTCATGATATTTGTGCAGCAAATTTTTTTTAAGATTTTTTTTTATGTTATACAATACAAGGGAATGAATGTCTCTGCTACTCTTTCAGGGGGTTGCAGCAGGAGTCACGGACTCAAGGTGTTGCCAGAAGTGGGAAACTGGGGATGGCAGGATGAAAGACCAAGGATGATGATCACTGAGATACTTTTGGCTCCAAACAGGCCTGTTTTGTCCCACATGCACAGTAATAAAGGTGTATGAGGTACCCTGTTTGCTGAACTGGGTGAATGGATCCTGGGTTGGTCCTGCAGGCAGTGAAGGTGCTGAGGGATGTGCACAGGTTTCAGAGCTGCTCACTTGCTCTGCTAAGAATGAGCTAATGTACAGTTGATTCCTCTCTGGGGGACACTTTGATTCTGGGTTTCAATGGGGACCATTTTAGTATTCCTAATCATTTTTTTGACTACAAAGCCAGGCAGTCTTACAGAGTTGTTGGGGTCTCTGACACCAAAGAAGTGTAGCCTGCAGAGCTGGAGCAAAAGGCTTCATACCACTGCTGCCCACTACTCAAAAAGGCAATGATGTAAGTATACAA
>VZTZ01042582.1:396121-410765 GCA_013400955.1 Drymodes brunneopygia | reverse complement strand
AAAAAAAAAAAAAAAGCCAAGCTCTGAGAGCAGATTAACAAAGCTGTTTGCTATTATGGACAAAAGCAGCAGGGAAAAAAAAAAGCAGAGGAAATGGGCTGTATTACTGTGAGCTGGCACAGAAATGAAATACCAGGCTGCAATTTATGTATAGTAATTGTTCACGAAGCATTCTTTGGGTTTTGATAGTGACTCATTGTGTTCTTTCTGACCTTTGATGTACAGGATGGGCTGCTAGAAGACAGAGGAAGCCACAGTAAGAATATAAAACTTTATTAACTTAAGATTTTGTTGGTTTGTTTGCTTTTTTTTTATTATTGCTCTTTGGTAGGTAGTATCTCTGGAAAAGACAAACAAAGGCATTTACCTTGAGTCCTCATGGGTTTTGCCATCTCTCCCAGGCTTTTGTAGTTGAACAAACAGTTGAAAAATAGCTTTGGTTTTAAAAAGGAAATTTGCTAAACAATTGGTTGCTGACGTTGATTACTGAGTTCTGAAAAATAAGATAACTGATTGCAATACAATTGTGTTAGTAGCCCAGGTAATGAGCAGTATAAGCCCTGCTCTATGCAAGACACACAGAAAAGTTATCAAGAAGATATTCTTCTGAGTGAATACTTTATGTTTTAAAGAAAATTATGGAAAAAAGCTTCCATAGAGCCATCAGTGTAGACACAACAGACTCTTCAGCACCGTTAAGTTCCATTATGTAAATCCACAGTGATGTAAGCCAGACACTGTCAAGTTTGATACGCCCCAAATTTGACCTAATTAGCCATTTGGTTGTTACTTTTTTCAAAGCTTGTGCAACTCAGCTCAGTTCAGGATACAGATGCTAATTGAACACATAACCTACAGGTGCTAAAGAATCCTTACAAAGGAAGGTCTATCCTATTAGGAATGCAAGTCAAGGCCTGAGGTCACCAGCTCGGATGGTGGGGATGGGAAAAGAAATCCCATCTACAGCTCTCTTCACAGGACCATGTTATTTCCAGGAGTGAAATTCAAATTCAGAGTAAACCAATGCAATCTGATAGAGATTTGCCAACTGGAGCCACTCGGTCTTCGGGGAAGGAATGTTTCTTTAAGCTTTTAGAAAGCTGAGATTCCATGAGGTAAACCCTGAAGTGGTTTAATCTACCCCCAGTAACAAACATACCCCTGTGCAAGTCACAGCTGAAATTTCCTGTCGTCCATAGACCCACCATGTGATCTGCAGGTGCCTACACACTGCCACAACTTGTTCCATCTTTGCCTGTCACCTTTCCCATCTCTGTCCATGTGCCCCCAGCCTGAGATCATCACCTTTACCCTCAAAACCTCTTCCCACCCATTTGCCAAGCAGGAGTGCAGTAACCTTTTGTCATGACTACACCTTGGCCCAGATGCTGCAGCGTAAACACTCTATCTCTTCTGCTGCTTCCCCACAAGCTCCAAACCTAAATGAAACGAGATAAAAAGAGCTGCGCAGCCTCTGAGTTTCCTGGCTTTTATCTTTTTATACCAAAGCCTTTGTGTTAATTTTGCACAGCTATTTTTACATGAGGAATAATATCCTGAATTACTGCTATCACGTGCACTTAAGAATCCCACCTCACCATCCTCAAGTCATCTGGCAACCTGATAGTGTTTCCTGCTCCTTCCCTCACATCAGCGCTGCAGAGAGCTTTGCTAAAAGTTTCACATCTGAAAAAGCAGATGATTTGGCAACACCTTCCTATAGATTTTTTTTTCTTCCTTAAAGAAGTGTGCCTGTCTTTGAGTAAACTTTTCTTTCCAACTGTTCTTTTTTGTCAGCTTGCCAGCTCAACTTCTAGTATTGTTCTGCAGAGATTGCTGTAAGGAAAAATGAAAGAGAAGAGAAAGGTAGAGAACTGGGGGAAAGGGAAAAAGGGTTCAGAGGGCATTTAAAGCCTGGGGAGCCTAGCATGGAAAGGGAGATAGGCTTAGGAAACAGGGAATAAAATGGTGGAATGAGAGATAAAACAAAAACATAAAGGATAAGGGATTAGAGAGATAAGGAGTTCAAGAGATGAAATGTGAATAAAGGAAAACAAGAAAAATAAGGATGAAAGGAAAGAAGTGACAGGAGTAAGACATGTAAACAATTAACTAGGAAAATATTCTGTTTATTTTAGTGAAAGAAAATTACAGTATCTTTATTATTCTCTGGTTTACTAGTTCAGAGGAATTTTTCAAACTAAGAGCTGACACTTGGGTAGTATTACTGAACAATGATAAATATAAGCCTTCCAGTTGTTGAATTAACCCATTCTGAATTTAATTAATATGACATTCAGACAGTTAAAAATTGGGTAAGAAAAGCAATGAAAAATATTAACAACTGCGATAAAAAGTGCAGATCTGGAAGAACTCTTTCCCAATATTTGCAGTTAAATCCATCAGCTCATTGATACTCACTCCAGAACAGAGTGGCATACTGCAAATTAATACCAGAGATGAAGAGAGCAAAAATATTTAAAATCAGTGCTGGGTTCAAGTTTCATCACTGCCCACTGACCAGGAGAAAATTGCTCAAGATTCATTTGTCTGTGAAAGTATTTCACAATATTTTTTTCCTCATAAGGATATTTATCATGAAGTGTTATCAGGTCTCAGTTTCTGCCTGAGCTGTTCACATAGGTCACATTATGTGGTGGAACCCAGATAATATTGCTTGTTTTCCTTGATTGTCTGAGCACATATCATCAGGAAGCTGAAATTTTGTCAAACCACACTGGTTTGGGGTTTTTTTTTTCACAGAAAAACTATGTATACCTACAAGTCTAAAGGCATCATCAAAAAACCCAAACAAAAAACCCAAAAGCTTTTTGTTTGACTCTGACTGGAAGCCACCAAACAACTAAGTTAAGCCATCTTCCCTCCCTTTCCAATACCCTTAAATTTGCATAAAATAGTTCTTCCATAAAGGAAGATATTCCTTGAGGTCAGTTACTTGATAAATATTTTTTTTTCTACCCATGTAGCTCCAAAGGCTTCTGAGCAGGTCTCAGGCTCCTGTGAAGGTCTGAAGACACAATCAAGGTGTTTCACATCACTTTTCCTCATACTTGATAGGAAAATCTCCCAACAGGATTTCTTCCCCCAGAGCATCCACAGAGAAAAGAAAATGAAATCTCTAATGATTGCCAGTCCCACTTCTGGTGCCATCCAGGCCCATTAATTCTGTCAGAGGGAGAGGAATCTTAGGATTTAAAGGTTTGTTTCAGTACAAATCATGAGTTAGTTGATGGAAAACTGGATTTACTTGAAAGCATCAAAACCACATTAAAACAACCCTAAAACAACCTTGTTCCAACCCTGTGAACCCAATCTGAGCAGCCTAAAGCACCTAAGAGCCATAGGAAGCAGTTGTGTATTTACAGAAGGGCCCAAGCCTTACGTCCTCTCCTGAAGTATTTGAGGTATTGCAATGAGAAACCACCAGTAACAAACAGCAATTTAAACATCCTAAATTACATTGTGTAAAGTCTCAGCTTGCCAAATGCCTGAATGAAAAAGGATGTGGAAGATGGGCTCTCCTTCATTCTAATTCAACCCAGATTCTGGGATTATCTGTTAAAAATAGGACATTTTCTATTCTCTAATAATAATAATAATTTTCCATAGACAGCTGTTGATGTGCCCATAGGTTCACAATAGCTCTTTTTGCAGTGAATTGTAATAACAACTTCTTCAACTCTGTCTTTGAATTCAGAGCTGTATGAGCTATTCAGAGCGAGCCCTTTAATCAGTGAATTTCAGCTTTTATTCTGACTTTGGATTGTTATAAATGCTACACGCAGACATTTGATATAAATAAACTTTGCCCCAGTGATTTGTTCACAACATGTTTTCGCAGTGGAGTTTCAATATCCATTATTACCATTGCACAACTGCTCACCTTGGCTGACCAGGGTTGTTTGTTCTGGGAAAGAAGCAGTCACCAAGAGGAAATCCATGCCGTGGGGCCGTGATGGTCCGATGGATAAGGTGTGCTCAGTTTAGGTTAGGAGGAGCAAGATCACAAGACTAAAGAGGTTTTTAGGACTATTTTAATATTTCCGTTCCTGTTCCCTTGACTCAGACCTTGCTTGTAACATCGCTATGAGAACAAAGAGGCCACTTGAATGTTATAGGCTGAGGTCAAATTGAAAATTAATGATCTCTTATCACATTCAGACAAAGCTCCAGCTGCAAAGGGTGGGGTTGGGTGCTTTTCTGTTTTATTTAATAGTCACTGAATCAGGGCTCTGAACAGGGCTTGCCTAGTTGGAGCTGCAAAAGATGAGCTCACATGCCATTTTCTGAGTCCCTCAGTCGTGCCCATGCCAGAGCCTGGCCTGGCAATCCTTTGCATGGCTGGTGTCTTCCAGGAGAGCAAACGGAGTGCAAGTTTAATATCTTAATGAAACAAATGTCAGGCATTTGTTTTATATGAATAAAACATCTTTGGCATAAACCATGGCGAAAAACAAATTCCAAAAAGGTTGTAAATCAGAATTCAGCTTTCAGGGCGCTAAAATGTGTGTGTGAAAAATTATGCTGAAGAGCCAGCTCTATCTAAACTAAATCGTTTGGCAATGCCCTGTCAGCGCAGGAGAAAATGGATGTAATGTGCACATATGCACAAGGAGTGACTCAGAATGATGTACAAGTGTTACTGTATCTACTCCAAAAGAAATACCTGGAAGTCAGGAAATACGGCTCCACGGTTCAGCAGATTTGTCTGAGGATAGATGTTCTGGTTTTGAAACTCTGGTTTTTCCCCAGAGTGCTGTAAAGATGTCTCGTGCAAACAAATACAGTCTGGGTCAACAGATATCTCTGGGACTATTGCACAAACTATAGTTTTATTTGGTATTTATGGGAGAAGAGTTTCAGGAGAAAAACATGCCTGCTGGCAGCTTAAGGACTGAACAATAGATTGATATCCGTAGGTCCTGGAGCAAGACCTGTAGCCTAAACACACACACATTAATCTATATGTAAGTCCAGGCATTTCCTTAAGTAGTAACGACAGTTTAATTGCCTATGAATATTCATATGAATGAGTTTTGTTTGGAAGAAGGGCAGCGAGCTCAAATACTTGTACCAATCTCTATTCAAGCAGAGAAATCATCTGAAGTCTCCGGTTTCCTGTTTATAAGAGTTTGGGCTGCCCAGACAAAACACAGCAGCAGGAACAATAGCACAGGGCTTGGATGACTCTTACGGCACCTCTGAGACCGGGTTGTCTCAGCTAAAGGTAACATCACTCCGACTTACAATCCCAGAGCTGCAGCTGGAAACCTCAGGATGACCTGCTGTGTGTTTTTAAAGTCCGTGCTCCAGTGCAGAATGAAATGGCACCAGAGAGACTTAGAATGGTTTAGGTTGGAAGGGACCCTTAAAGGCCACCTAGTCCAACCCCTGCGATGGGCAGGGACACCTGCCACTATTGCAGGCTGCTCCAAACCCAATCCAAACTGGCCTTGAGAACTTCTAGGAATGGGGCATCCACAGCTTCTCTGGACAACCTGTGCCTGGGCCTCACCTCATTCACAGCCAAGAATTTCTTCTTAATATCCAGTCTGAATCTACTCTCCCTTAATGTAAAGCCATTATCCCTTTGTCTGTCACTACAGACCCTACTAAAATATCTGCTCTCCTCTTTCTTGTAAGCCCCGTTTAAGCACTGAAAGGCCACACCTTTACCCATCCCCTTACCCTGCTCTATTTTAGTGTTTATAGACACAAACTGAAACACAGCCTTGGGGCAGCAACTGCCTATTGGTCCTCAAGGGGGTTTGCTGGGCTACCCTGCCCTTTGGAATCCTTCCAGGAGGGAAGAACATATTTTCCCAAAGACAGTGTTGGGCCCTTGTGTTCATTTGCTGGAAAGAAGTCCGGCTCTGTCAGGTGGAGTGATTGAGGTTTCTTGGAAAACGCCGATGAGGAGGCTTGCACTGAGAAGACAGAGAAATGATGGAGGACCTTGCCAGAATAGCAGATCAGATATGACTCTCTTGGTCACCATGGTGAGGAGGGAGTTCAGCTCAAACGGAGCAGCAGACTGTCTCCCGCTCACTAGACTGTGATGCTCGGGTTCATCCCACTGAAGGGCATCTGTGAGACAGTGCTGAGCACCACTCAGGAGCTATTACGTAGTAGATTGCAGTGCTGGCAAATGTTTTCAGTTTTTTTCTGAAGTGCCATTTATATCTGACTTTCCCATGTTCTTCCCTGCTGCTACCCCAATGTAAACAGCGCGGGGTCGTACAGGAACCACTCTCCCTCTTTCCAAAATGGTAATGCTGGGGATCTGAGGATGACTAATCTCTCCTGTTTACAGTCTGCTAGCTGTTTGAATCCTAACATAACTTAGATGACAGGGTTTGGGAGACTGGAGAATTACATGTTGCCAAGCTACTAAGGAAAATCTAAAAAAAAGGAAAAAAAGAAAGATTTTCATGAAGTGACTGGTAATTTCCCTCACTCCCTGAAACATCACAGGCTGTAGATCTCATACCCTGCTCTTCCCTCTATATTTAAGAAACACCTGATATATTCACCTTACCCATCTCGGACCTGAGACCAATTTCCAAGATGTGTACAAGAAGATGAAGAAGAGGAGGGAAGCAGAGAAAAAAACTTGATCATGCCCTGGACTCACTAACCTTTAAAAAGCTGTGTTGGTAGGAGATTTTCTACAGGAATCCCTTCTCCACACCTGTAGCATCTATATATAACTATATAACCCTCATACATATATTTATATATTTATATATATATTTTTATATATATATATATATATATATTTAAAACCCAGCTGCATGTTCACTAACTGCCTTCAAAGCTGTCCAGCGAGCCCTTAAATTATCTCTTTAAAAATCCTATTGCAGTTACATACCACTTATTTCAGCCTGCATTTAAGCCCATTAAATAAATCAGAGATGATACACAATTCCACAAACCCTTTTAATCACAAGAAAGATACAGGCAGAAAATGGTCGTCTGTCTATAAACCCAAGCTGAAAAAGTTATATCAGAAATGAGGTGTAAATTTTTAAGATTGCACATAATTCAGCTGTTAGAACAATTTCACATTTGGATACTGCACATGGGATGTGGGATAATTTTTGTCACTTGAAGTCTTTGAAATTGGAAAACTTCCTAAAAGATATGTTCCAAGTCAACCACAAGTGACTGAGCTGCAGACTCAATAACTCAAAATTGAGGTGGATTGTGTGAATGTCTGTGATCCACCCCACACAGGCTGGGAGGCTGGAGAACTGTGATGGCCTCAGAATCCATGAAAACATTTTGTCTTTTCTTCTTGGTGTTTCGAAAGGAACTGTCACAGCTCAATCAATTAATAAAAGATGAAAAAGGTGCAGCAAATAAAACTGCAGTCTGTTAAAGACTGAAGGTAGAAGATGGATATGCCCTACAAAAGATGAGGTGAATTATAGCAATTAAAGCGAATGATCCTGATCAATTAAATAATGAATCACATTCCAAAGTTGATTAAATTTTTATCTGAGATTCAGAACATGAAGTAAAAGAAGAATTCATAAAGCTATGGAAGAACATAAATACCCAATTTGAAAATATATTCAGCCAAGCAGCTGTCATAGTAACCTTTGCAAATAAAAGTGTTATAGAGGAACTTTACCGGCGAATACGACACTAAGTGGTGTATTACTTCAGAAATCTGGCACTATTACTCATCTTAAACGGGAAAGATTTGACAAGAATGGGAAAATTCAGCTGTGCCAGCCTAGCAGGTGTGTGGGAAAGAATGTTTTCAAAGCAAAGCCCACAGAACACTTCAACGTTGTGCCCTTTTGGAGCTCACTGGTGTAAGTTTTACCCCATGACATCTATTTTGTACCAGCCAGTGACTTAGCAAGTGATCCTTTGACTCATTTCTGGAAAAAATTACATGTGGCTGTTTATGGAAGTTGTCAGTGGAACAAGGTCTTTCCTAGATTCTACTTGTCATGGATTTTTTTTTTTTGGCATAGTAAATTGAAGAGTGTTTTGTGAATGATTACTTTATTAGTGCATAATATATTACTGAGTGATATAGAAACATGGTCACATCATTTTCATAGAACTGCAGAATCCCAGAAGGGTTTGGGTTGGAAGGGACCTTAAAAAACATCCTGTCCCATCCCCTGCCATGGGCAGGGACACCTTCCACTATCCCAGGTTGCTCCAATCCCCAGTGTCCGACTTGGCCTTGGACACTGCCAGGGATCCAGGGGCAGCCACAGATTCCCTGGACAACCGGGGCCTCACCAGGAGACAGTTCTTTCCCATGATCCCATCAAACCCTGCCCTCTGGCAGCATGAAGCCACTGCCCCTTTTTCTGTCATTCCATGCCCTTGCTCAAAGTCCCTGTCCAGCTCCCTTGGAGCCCCTTTAGGTGCTGGAATGTGAAGAATAGAGTAGAGAAGAAGAGCAGAGGAGATACAGGGAATTTAAGCTGAAAAGCAGCTTTATCTACGCTGTCATGTTTAAAAGCTAAAGGCCTTGTCTTGTCTCCATCTGTGCATGGGAATGAAAAGGCAGAAAAACCTGCCTCTCTCTAGGAAACTATTCCAACTGCTGCCTGTGGTATTGTTACCAGAAACTGGAAAACTTGGTGCAGTAGGAACCAAGGAGCTGCTGACTGCAAAGGTTTGGACCCGGTCACAGAATTGTTCCTACAGCTACTGTTGGAAGCAGAGATGGGCAGATCTGATAACCAGAGATGCTTCTGAAATTAATAAACATCAATTACTCTGGATACTCAAAGGTGAGAAAAGCTGATTGTTTTCCCTTAGCAACCTTCCATGGCAAGAAGATGATTTGGCAAAACGTTTACGTCCAAAATAAGCAAAACTGTTAAGGGGAAAGGAGAATTATGTCTCTAATGAGAAGTACAATGGTGAGACATTTAAACAAATAGGAAAGAAATATCTACATTCACAGTATTGTGTTTTGGTACACCCAATGGAGGAGCATCCTCTCTGGATGTTGGTCCTGCTCTCCCCATCCCGTTTTGACCTCTGCACTGCCTTATTGCTTGTTGTGAAAATTGCTGAAGTTTCAGGACTGTATTCATGCAGGTCCATCTCCTGTTTCTAACAGAAAACCCTGATAAGTTTGGTACGATGACTGGCAGTTACTTCCACAATTTTATTTTTTCTCTATCTCTGGTTCTTAAAACTGAAATTGCGTCTTAACTTTTAACTGAAATACGAAATCTAAGCCTTTAGCTGATTACAAGGTTAGAGCCTCTCTAGTACTTGACCTCTCATCCTACACCACTTGGTCTTGTTCTTACCGGTGTTCATTTTCCCTTATTTTATGCTGTGGCCTAGGGATTTTTTATGCCATAAAAATCTCAACTCCTCAAACTTGTCAAGGCTGACTTTTACCCTGGTGTAAGGTACAGCTCCTTTTCCTCTTCTTTATACTCTGCCAGAAGAGGCAAACATTGATCAATAACTTCTCCAAGGGAATTTTTACTACAGTTTTATTACACTTCAGCCAGTTGATAAAAATAACCACATTTCACTGCTTTGGTAACCTGAACATCTTAACATCAACCATCATCACACCTGGATAATGGGCAATTAGTTTTTAAATATGGTCTGACTCATTCTCTCTCTTATGATCTCCATTAAACTCTGGCAGATAAATTCTTCCCAGATCTTCAGTGCTGTTTTTGGCTCTTATAAGTTTTTTTTTTCTTCCTTGTGCATAATATCCTCCATATTCTAGTGCATGTGAGTGAAGATTTGTCATTTTAAAAGGATTTCTTGCTTTAAACTGACTATTTCTTGAAACTGAGCCTCATCTTTAGTCCAGCATTGGCTGTAGAAAAAGCAGCCAGGTTGGAAGGAAATTAATATAGAAGTAGAAGTAATTAAAATTCAGAGTTGGCTGGACACTTGTGAAAAGTGCAGATGACTACCTGTGCCCACATATGCAGTGCATTTGTCTAAGTTACTGGTGTGTGAAAAGCAAGGAATGGAACGAAAGCTCCTCTTGCTGCCATAACTACAGCAGATGCTGCTTGATGCCTGCTGAAATTCAGAAATATGCTCTCATCCTTTTACAGCAGCCTTATCCTACCTCTTGTGCCCTTGATTTCAGACCTCTGACCTTGCATTTCTTCTGGCATCCTGTAACAAACAAATCCATGGACAAAGAGGTGACCCTGTAAGAATCCAAGTTATTTATGAGAGAAGATACTGGAGAAGATGCTACTCAGAAATGCTCCATTCTTGACAGTTTAAAATTCTCTATTTCTGTCTGATTTTAATTAATAGCCTTGTGTTTAAGATGAAATGTGTTCAATTTGTGCACAGTGTAGGGACTGTCACACTACAAGATCAGTTATATACATAGCAATACAATTACTATTCTCTGCTGACAAATGTACCGTGATATTGATAAAAAAGCAATAACTTCAATGTACATGTCAAAATCTGCCCCGATAGCTTATTACAGATTGTTAGATGAACATAAATATCTAATGTTCAGCCTGTAATGTTCATTTGTACCGTGGCAGATGAAGGTATGGGCTGAAGAATTAATTTCAAACACAATACCAAGTCTCCGATACTCACTGAGCCTAAGGTATGTCTTTGCAAGCATCCATGGAAGTATGGGTGACTGTTTCCCCAGTCCAGGACCAGGCTGCAGGGAATTGCTGACATTCTTAAACCTCTTTAAGTGTCCCTGAGGTCTTCTTGTTCTGGCCAAAATCCACCAGCTTATCCATCATCACCTTTCCATGTTTCCAAGAAGGGAGTGTGGCTCCCTGGGCTGTGCTGTCCCATTCTGGTTCCCTCCCAGAGAGAGCCAAGACAGGAGCAGAGCCCCAGTGCAGGCTTTCCCAGGGCAGAAGTGGGTTGTGGGCTAGACTTTTATGAAAACAGCCTCTATCACATCAACACATTTGCTTATTTTTATGCCTCTCTTTGAAAGGAAAGGGAACTGGGGGGCATAGCCTCAGATAGGTCCCTCTTCCTCCTTCATTCATCAGCTTTCTTACTCACATTTAGAAATGCAAGGAAGCCAGTGATGAACAGTCTATTTTGGAGTTATCCCAGATTAAAATAAACCCATTTGTATGGCTGTGAAGTTGGTGAGAATGTTGGGAGGGACAGGGTTGAAATACTGACAGAGGTTGGACATCCCATGAGCTGACCAGGTAGATCCAACCCTCCTCTTCCTTCTCATGAGGACATGACTACAAGGGCCCCTGCTCGAGGATTTGTGTGGCAGAAGGGGTTTTCCACCCTCCTCAGCAGAGGAGAGGCTGTTGTGTTTGTTTTGCTTCCCAGTGCCTTGTACCTCTGCTCTGTGCAGAGGAAATGAAAGGTATAGTCAGTGATGGTAGTGGTGATTTATTCTGGTGCAAAAGCTTTTTTTTTAAGGTCATCAGCTGCATGATCTCTTCACACAGTGCTTTTAGTTGATTACAGCTTTTTTGTGTTTTCCTGTTGGCCCTTTTTCCTTTCTTTACTTTTTCTGCCCATTCAGCTACATTTTCCCAATGAAAAACAGCCACTGCAGAGAGTTTTCTTGATTGCTTGTTGTAGAGACCCAGTAAGATCAGCACCAGCATCAGCTTCCTTAGAAGGACATGGGTGAACTTCATCCACAATGCTCTGGGGGAAAAGTTTCCCACCTTTTCATTCAGATGTGGCAGAGGAGCAATGGAGAGATCAGTATTGCATCTTCAATTAGCATTTTTGGATTTCAACTGACTTCATAATCAAGTCTGTACACAGATCTGTACACAGAAGAAGTTTGTTTCACAAATAAACATTTTCCTGTGGAATAATACAAGGCTAATTTTTTTAAAAAACAGGATTTCATTGTGGAAAGGATCATAAAGTCATCTTGCACCAACATAATCATCTTTCTTTGCAATCCCACAAAGCAGGAAGGTTCAATTACATCTGTTCAACAGTGAAAGTCCACTAAAATTCTGACATCTATCATCTGATGTACAGGTAATGGAAACTATTGTGCCACATTAAAACTGAGGCATAAAAAACTTGGCTATATGTAAATGGCAAAATACAGTTACATTTTTTATGAGCAGTTATTTGCAATATTGTCATCTAATTCACATTTTAAAAAGAGCCACTACACCCCAGTTACTTTTATTTTTCCTCCTCATTCAGTGTACCTTGAGTGAAATGTCTCATTTTAAATGTATTGACTGGACACACTTGAAGCATTTTGGGCTGGAACCCCATCCTTCTCCTTTTGTGTCCCAGCTGCCCTATATTTGCATCCTTTATTTTCCCAGATTAAAAAAAAAAAAATCATCATACTACAGACCAACTCACTGCTAATTGTAGTCTCTGAAGAAAATTAAGATGCTCTAATACACCATTAGAGTCTCTACAATTTGTATTAGGCACCAGGATATGTTTTCCTAATTAATAGTTCCTTTAGTGTCCAGATTAAAAATAGCTGTTAAGGGCTCTGGGTAGATGATACAGCAGTATGAAATAGCATCACACCTGTCTCCCTCTTGCAGCTTCCCAAGTGTAAGTAGGAGTCAGAATTTCCCTCCTCATTAAATAAAAACACTGATAGATAGGACATCACTTGGCATCTCCAAAGTGCTATACCTAAGACATACCATCTGCTACGAAGTTGCAAAAACATAGCCTGAGAAAAGTGGGACATCAAGGTGGAGCTTAATTTTCTTTAGTCAGTTTTCTGTCTATCCTGGACTTGAGCGGGGATGGTGCCGGCACGGCTCGTGATGCCTGTGACTACAGCAAGGGAGCATGGCTGGGAATGCAGCCATCCAGGAACAGGGAAATTCCAGGGGAAACAGGGAAGCTGCTCCCCTGAGGGACACGTTTTTAGCAACCAGGAAGATATTACTTTTGAAGGTAGCGGGAGTGACAGCTTAGGGCTCCCCTGTCCTGGTGAGTGCTCTCAGCCCTGAATTACAGAGTTCCTTTTGCTTTCCCTTCCCCTTGTCACAGGAATTATTTTAGCAGTGCTGCAAAGTGCACAGAGCCTGGCTTGGAGCTCTGCTCTGAGGGCTGTGAGCACTTGCTGCAGCAGGAGATTGAAGCTTCTGACTAAGGTGACCATAAATTGCAGATGTCCTACTTGTGGGAGAAGTAGGACAGAGAGACATGAGCAGACACCCAACACCCTTCCTTTCTGTGCATCACTAGATCCAGACCTGGGTTTCAGGCGGAAAAAAAAATCCTGAGAAATCAAAGTGAATAAAAAAAGATGACTTTCCAGCTGCATTTGCAATGGCATTTTTTGGGCACTCTTCTCCAGCATTCTGAGCACTGTGAGTCTCAGTCAGGTCCCTGAGAGCTGGAGACAGAAATACGGGAACATTCCCATCTGCTCGCAGACAGCCTCAGTCTTTCAGACATCCAGCAGCCCAGCTGGAGACACTGCTCTGCTCAGGTTGCCAAACAAACAGACAATTGGATAAAATCTGGGGGCAGAAAAAGTGGCTCCATTTGGAGTAACAAGGTCATCCTGGTCCAGCAGCACAATTTCCTGCAGCAGCGGGTCTGGCAACTGCAGCCACCCCACACAGCTCCAGGCAGTGCTACCTGTGCCCTTCTGAAGGCCACCCATCTTCCTTCTTAGAGGGTTATTCAAATAAAAGACTCCTGGCATAACATTCCTACCTCTCCACTTTAACACACACATCTGCTCTGAAAAAGCATCTCTGATGTGCTGGTGGTTGTAGCAGAGCCACAATGCACAATAGATCATCCCCTGGATTCTTCAGAAATTAAAGTGTAATGGCTTTAGACTGAAAGAAAGTGAGTTTAGAATAGGTATTAGGAAGAAATTCTTCCCTGTGAGGATGGGGAGGCCTTGGCACAGGGTGCCCAGATAAGCTGTGGCTGCCCCTGGATCCCTGGAAGTGTCCAAGGCCAGGTTGGATGAGGCTTGGAGCACCCTGGGATAGTGGGAGGTGTCCCTGCCCATGGCAGGGGGTGGAATGAGATGAGCTTTAAGAGTCCCTTCCAACCCAAACCATTCTGTGATTCTGTGATTTGCTGTAGATGAGGAGATGGAGCTTTGTACACACAAGTGAGGGTTTTGGCTCTGTGCTCCTCCCACAGGTCATCCTCCTGCTCCCAAACAGTAATTTGACAGCCACGTACCATGACTTCAGTAACACAGAAAACAGCATTGCATTTCCTCAAGCAGCTTAACACTGTTTAATTGTGCTAATTTAACCCAGGTGGTCTCTGCAGCAGCTTTTGCCTTAGGCCTGAAGAGAGGCAGGGAGGGGAAAGCAGTGAATTTGCTACATTTGTGCATGGCAAGAGCTCAGAAACCCCAGTTGAGATGGGAAGAAACACGGTGTAGCTTTTGCATGCTTCATAACAGCACCAGGGGAAGGAAAGCATCCTCCTCTCCATGGCAATGCCAGTCAGAGCACTGGGGAACATCCAAGGTGCTGATGGAGGAGTTAAAAGGTCCTGTAGAGGCTGTGGTTGGGAGCAGAGCAGACACAGACTGTGAAGATCATGTTCAAAGCCTGTCTTTGGACACACAGAATGTGTGTTTTCCAGGCAGTGCAAACATCACACAATTTCTAACAGTGTTTTACTGCCTTCACTGTAAAAAAAAAAAAAAAAAAAA
>VZTZ01042582.1:387787-396114 GCA_013400955.1 Drymodes brunneopygia | reverse complement strand
AAAAAAAAAAAAAAATCAGGGTAGTTTTGCTGCTTGCCATGCAAGAATGGGTAGGATCAGGGTTATCATGGGGTGGCTAAAGGCTTGCCAGTGGTGGTCACTGTTTCCTAATGATATTGGAAGTGGCTCTTTAATCTTGTCATCCTTCCCCTGTGAACAGAAGCATTTGGTGGTGTCAGGTGTAAGTGTAAAGCTGGAGGGAAGCCACACATCAGGGCTGAGCCCCTCCTTCCCCATGCTCAGGTCCCAGGGGCATGTGGACTGTGTGAGATGGGAAGCTCTTGAATTGCTCCTTCCTCTTCTGTCTTCAAGGGTGAAAAAATGACTCATGAAGCACAGCATTTAAACACAGATATAGCCAATATTCCAGGTTTTCAACACAGGAAGAAGACAGGAACTCTTGGTAGAGCTCCATTTCTAGCATCTGGAAAGTCAGAGGAGAAACAGAGTGCAAGAAAACATGCAAACATCATTAGTGGAGAAAAATAAGTATGCTTTTTCCATTTTGCTAACCCAGATTCCATAGGTGATGGAGGGTTTTTTAAAGCCTACCTATTCCTTTAAGAATGGCTAGAAACACCCATCAGAGACTTGTAATGAAATAACATTATTTATCAGTATTAAATATAGATAAACAAAAATGAGAAACAGACTTAATTGAAACCCTCTGTGAAATCTGGCTAATCAGTTTTCATTTCCAGGAGGCTTTAACTTATGTTATTTAATTTATTATTTATCTGTTCTATTTTGATTTTGCTTTTCAGCCCCAGTGCTGGGCTTTGGGGTCTTTAGAAATGTGTGGTGAGAGGCTGGAAGTATCACCCTGACTTCAATCAGGCCAATATTTCATCCACGTCTGATTCTTGCTAAGGCTTTGATAAACTTAATGATCACACAAGGGTTCCCCTAACTTCAATGCTGACACTAATCTTGAGCCCAGGCACACTGCAATGTGTCTTCTTGACCACCAGAGCGATTTTCATTTTGGATCCAGTTTTACCTCCACCACATGCAAACGTGTTGCTATTTCACTTTATTTCTTTAATTTATAGGCATCAAAGTTGCTGAATCAGGAAATTGAGGTTATAGCTGTTGAAGAAATGAATCCCACATCGTGACAAACTGCTTCTTCGGCAGATTTTCTCTTGTTCCTCATTCTGAGTCACTGTAACACGTTTTAAAGGCCAGAGTTACATATGAGGCTCTTGATGGTGAGAGCTGAGCCCTTTCTTGTGGTTTCTGGAGGCAGACAAGCCCCGTCCTGTGTCTCTACTGGCTGCCAGTAGCACACAATGTTTAATTCGCATCGCGGCACTTCCTGTGTCACTGGAGCGTGTGACATTGCCCACCAGAACTGAGAGTGAAGCAGTAAAATATGACTGTGTTAATTGAATTCTAATTAGCCCAACAGTGCTACTCATCTCTGCTGAAGTGCAGCTCGCTGGGATTCCACCACTTCATGGAGAGGAATGGGAGAATTTGGGAGAGGAAATGAAATTCCAGGATCAGGGGGGGCAAAGTATTGAAAGCGGGTAGAACAGATTATCCATTTTGTGGTTAACTCTGGTAGCAGTAGGCCCTGTATTTCCCCAAAAATCAAAGTATCTGTAGCATTCAGGGTGGTGGTTGGGGGAAAGAGAGCATCATTATCTCTTTAAAATGCACTTGTGGACATACCCATTTGGGCAAGTATTTNCCCCCAAAAACACAGATCTGCAGTTTTTTGCACAAATTTAGTCTCACAACTTACCTGGGAGATAAGGAAGTCAGTTCATCCCCTTTTTGCAGGCTGGGATGATTAAATGATTTGTCCAGAGTCACTATGGAAAATCTCAGCAGAAGCAGAGAGGAGCTGTGGGTCTGCATTGCTCCTCTCCAGCTCGACACAGGAACCTTACAACACTTAGGGAATTATTAAAATGTTAAATGAGTTGAAATGAAAGACTCTGTCCAGAGCTGGAGCCATCATTTGGATTATTGACTCAGTCCTTTGAAAAATACACAACTGCGGCAGCATTATGAGTGCAATTACAGCCATTGGAGAATTCTCAAATGAAGGGCAAATCAAAAGGAAATCATCTATGTTTTCTATTTCTGTGGTTGCCTCCATCTCAACAGTGATAGGGAGCATGCCTGTGCATACATATCTCAGACATATGTTGATTTTTGTGCTTGTCAGCGAGTTGGGCTCTGGGGGAATTCTCCCACGGGGGCTACGCCGAGATAGAGTGAGAAACAGGGCAAACAGCTCAAGGGCTTTAAGATCTTCTGTTTCTCCTTGAGGTGGGAGAGGAGTCCCTGCCCTTATCCTCTTCCACCCACCCTCATCCTCCTTTCACACCCAGAGTTTCCATCCTTTTCTCGTCAGGAGCACTCAGGAACAAATTGTTCAGGATGGAGGGAGGTGGACACAGATGTGACCACCTGCTGCAAGTGCCTTTCTTCTCATGGGCTTTTAAAAAGGCACTTCATATTTTAAAGAGGAGGAGGAAAAGCCAGTGGCCTTTGGTGTTGCTGAGCACTGACACAGCTGGAGCTGGCCGGAGGTGGCAGGGTGTTATTTTTTACAGGTTGGCAACCAGACGCTTGTTGCAATGATATACTTTTTTCCCCCCCTCCTTCCAGAGATCGCCTGAGTGTAGATGTGCCAACACGGGTTCCGGTTTTACCACAGCTAATTCTCTTATTTCAAAGAGCGGAAATATCCTCGGACAAATCTGCTTTGTCAAGGTTGAAAACGTTCCACACCACAGATGGTGACCATAAGGTGCAAGTGAGTTTTCAGCTGAACTGGTGACACCCTACCCATTTGCTTCACTGCTGAAGATTTTAAAACTAGTTTTTGTTATGAGAAGCTGAGCGAGATACTTCTCTCCAAATGTCTCTTCCTCCTGTTAGCTCCTCACTTCCATATTCATGGCACTCCTGCTGCTACTAGCACTACCATGCGTAGCACCTACTGCAAATTGTCCAGTTCCTGTTGTTAGGATGGCAGTTCCCTTTGGTTTTTGAAAAATTCATTAAGCAAGGGGGTGGAAGGGGCAGCAGAGTCCTGTTATGGTCCAGCACCCTATTGTAGGAGATATTTTTCCCCCAGGTGTGTTCCTGCAGTACGGCTTGCTGGGGCTGGAACCAGACGAGCACCTCTACTTTTATGCAAAGGCAACGGGTACTATTTAGATGATCAGATTGCTGCAGCACAAAAAACCCCACCAAAATTCTACATGCAGGGATATTGTGGGGAGTTTCCCAGCAATGGCTTGGGGATTTTCAAGCCCTTCAAACTCGGTGTGAGATTTTTCTTGCGGACTGAACAGAGCCTCGGCGGGAATGACGATGGCAGCTTACAATAATTGGTACCATGCTCTTCTGACTCCTTTCAACTGAGGGGGTTTATATTAATAAGAGAGAACCCACCTGTGGTTGGCGGTCTTGGTTGCTGTATCTAATTTTTTCCCTTTGTAAATTCCCTGATTTCATTGTGATGCCTCTGTTGCTCTTTTGTGGTGCAGTCATTGGTCCTCACTTCTCTTTTGTCACTGACTAATTCCTCCCCTAAAGAAAAATAAAGTTTAAAGGTGGAAGGGATAAAGGCTGGCTTGCTCCAGATACTACAACAAAAATGCAAGTCTAAAAGGAAACCTGATTCTGTCTCTGGCAAACTGAAACAGAAAGTAAAAGCCAGTGGTGAAGTCTTCTCTACCCAGGAAGCTCACCTTCCTTTTCCTTGCCTTTCTTTAGGTGAATTCAGTAGGGGTTTGTTAGCAGAAGAGCAGCAGGCAGGGGACATAAATTACTTTGACTTCGTAAGGAAGTGGTGTTAAGTATTAAATGTGCTTTGGGGCAGCTCCTGCAATTCCTCACCCTCCTCACTTGTGGTACATCTTTTTCAGGTGAAAGGCTCTGTATACCTCATGTCACCATAATTCATGTTCATTCTCTTCTTCATTTTGAGGTTAAATTCAATATAAGCAAGTGCACAATCCCCAGAGTGGAGCTGCCACAAAGAGAAGCCCAGCAGATCCTCCTCATTGTTATCGTTGCACCAATGTAAGTGATTTCTTCACCTCTGATATGTCTCCATCCCACCACTTCTCCATTTCCCTGCTGTGCCTTCAGGCCATGCTCCCCTTTTCCTGCACTGCTCCATCTCCTTTTGGCTCCTCTGCCAGGGTGGCATTCCCATCCCACCACATCACTCTCCATCTACCTCCTCTCCTGCCACATTCTATCACAGCTGCAGCCCCGCTCCCTTCTGTCCCCCATGACATAAAGCATAATCTGCTGCACTTCTCATTCAGGACCAACCGTAGCGTTGCCTTCTTTACCTTTCATTTTCATTCATCTGATGCCTTTATAATCCATTTCCAAGCTCTTTCTTCAAACTTTCTCCTCCCTGCTCCTCAAATCTATCCTTCATTTGTGCTTGCAGAAGAGTTGACACTAATTTGGTCATACCTCTCACATTGGCCCATTTGTCCCCTTATTTTCATGTGTCACCTGCCCTGGTTAAATCTGGTGTTCAGCTTTATCTCAATGTCTTAACACGTGCCTGGGGTTTTCATATGAGTTTTGCTATTATGGAAGAAGCATGACATGGAAATAAAAACCACCAGATGTTCAGAAGAAGCTCACAATACTGAAGGCTAGGACATATCTTTCTTCTGCTGGCTTCAGTGGGAAAAACACTGAAGCCAGCAGGATTTTTCTCCCCAGTGCTACTGTAAATTATCGGAGTCCCACTTGAGCCTTCTGCCTGTCAAATGCTCTGTTCTTGCCAGATCAACAGCAAATTTTTGGCTCTTTTGGGGTCCACCTTTTTCAAGCCCATTGACATGACCGGGTTAGTGAAAAGAAGAAATATGGTCTCTGCATATACCCAAAATAATCATATTAATATAAACTCTGAAAGTATTGTAAATAGGTGCTTCCGCTGCTTCAGGAGACACACAAGTTATTTGCCATCCCTTATAAGGTGTGTAATTTAAATATTTTAAACCCTGAAATAAATTACTGATAATAAAATTCAACAGTGTAATACTTCTTTGAATATTTTAAATCAAATATAAATTGTTCAATGAAGTTGATCTAGTCTCAGCATACTTTTCAAGAGATTTAATAGTGCATGATTTAAATGTATGATACTCTTCTGGTATATTGTATGGCAGATTACATCGATTTTAAATAGTCCTGGTTGGGATGAAGCTTTCATAGCTCAGGGTTTCTGTAGTTTGACAGACACATCTGCTGGTCCAGCAATAGTTTCTGTGCAGTGTCTGATGATCCTAACACGAGGAAGCTTAATTCCTACACAGCAATTGTCAGCTGGCAGAGTAGTGCACATTAAGCACGTTCTTCCAACATATATTTGTGACCAGTTCGAAGATGCTTTTTGCATGGGGGAAGAATTAAATCTATATCCAATATATGTTACTAAAAACAATGTTAGTGCCATCTTTTGGGCAAGATTTTAAAGCACATAAGTCAAGAAATTTGATGGTCTAATTCCACAGTAACCATTCTTAAGACCATTTGCACAGCTCGTGTTTTCCAAGGGAATATGCTTAAGACAAATGAGAAAAGCTTTACAGTGCTTCTGTGGTGATGTTATTTTGGGTTGCAGAGCAGTCAGACAGTATTGGAAAGTAGGACTTTTTAATAGTGTCTGGTGGTGTCACTACTTCCAACTTCTGACTCATCAGTAACTATTGCATATTTCTCAAGTGGAGGATTTTTTCCAGTAACTTGCTGTTCTGAATGAGTTTATAGTGAAACGCTGAGCCAATGTTAACTCTGAGTAAAACAACAGCTTTGATAGCATCTACATTCATTCAGTTTTTCTTTTTCCTTCACATATTCTTCAGCTCATCAGGAACTTATTCCTCAGACTATTGGTTCTTTTGAGAACTAAGCAGACCACACATGCCAAATAAAGATATTTTAGGTGTAAAATAGAGCTATCGCATTGGTTGATAAGATGAAAAATTTCGGATATCCCACCATTTCTTTTTCTTAGGAAGAAATTCTTTACTCAGAGGGTGGTGAGGTACTCCTAGGGGTTGTCCAGAGAAGTTGTGGATGCCCCATCCCTGGAAGTGTTAGAGGTCAGGTTGGACAGGGCTTGGAGTCACCTGGTCTAGTGGAAGATGGCTGAAAGGAGATGCTCTTTAAGGTCCCTTCCAACCCAACCCATTCTAGGATTCTTTGAATTTCTGGAGTTGGTCTTAGGCCATGGGCTCTCTTGGAAAAATAGGACTGGTCCACTAAACCCAAAACAGATGGTTATCTACCCCCTTAATCTCTTACTGTCTAAAAATTACACCATATGCTTAATACCAACACACAGACCTTTATTCTTGGTACAAGGACAACAAGTGAATTTTCAGCTAAGGTTCAACTAAGATCTTATAGCTGTTTTGGATTTCATTTATTTGGCTCTGATTAGCATGCATATATTTTTACGTCTCTGCAGCTCAGAATTCAAACAAACAGCTCATTCTGTTTATTTAAGAGATTGCATCATCACACATCTGACAAATGCAGTCACTGCATTTACAGCAGCATCGCACAGAGTGCATTTATGTGAACTTTCTCCCATGTACATGGGATCACACATTCAGATAAACACAGCTGTGTTTATTTCAGGCTGCACAACTCCAGATTGTGGATGTATGTCTAGAGCCAGTGGACTCCACATGCACCATACTGGATTTGCAAATTCCTGTTTTATTTGTCCACTAAATGTCCAAAGGCTTGTATCTCATTTAGAGCTGATAGAAAAGGAGACTTTTTCATCATGTACTTCAATAATATTTGCTGAGTAGTTTATTGGGTAAAAAATATTCAAGGATTTTTATTATGAGTTAATACCCACAGACCCACTTGTCTGGACACCTACACATTGACGTCTTTATTTGTGTCTTGAACTTACAAACCATCAACTGCAGTGCTGTTACCTCGTGATCCTGGTGGGTTGTTCACCAAGGCTCTGGTTTTGCTTTTACTATTCAGGCAAGTAACACTGCTCATGTGGACTGAAGTCAGTTGTTTAATGACTTCGCTGTTTGCAGATTGCGGCCCAAAGATGTTTCTTTATTTGCAATATGAATGAGCAAAGCTATTCTTAACAGGGGAGAGAAAAGAGCAGCATTGTGTGGACACGACAGTGGTTGGGGCTGTGACATTTTGCAGTTGCCATTGTGGTAATTAAGGCCTCAGTGATTCAAAGTCTCGAAATCAGACATTGAGTAATCCCCTGGTGTTACTCATGTGCTCGAGTTGAGCTTAGGTGTAATTTTTTGCATTCTTTTGTAAAAAAGCTGGAAAAAGCACATCTGACCCAAGAACGGTTCCCTACCTTCAAACCCTCCTGCGTCAAAACAGGAGGCACTTCCCCAAGAGCTGTGATGCTCAGGTCTTGACTATAGAGCAAAAGTCCAACACAGGTCTGACATTGCTAGACATACCTACATACTGAGACACTTCCTCTCAAAATAGAAGGAAAAAAAAAGATTGTATTAGATAAGACCTGGTCTAGAGGGTGGCATCCCTTCCTGTGGGTATGGGGAGGCTGAATCTAGATTATCTTTAAAGGTCCTTTCCAAGCCATGATTCTATGAGGACCTGCTTTTACACCAATACATCAAATGCATTTAAAAAAAAAAGTCTATTTCCTCATCCTAGCTCTGGCTTCTCTTTCAGTCCTAAATACCTACAAATATTAAATATCTACAAAGGGCTTCGTAATAGCTGTGTTTCTTGCACTCTGTGCCCAAGGCTTAAGTTCTGCTGAACTGTGTTTCGTGCAGATGCTAAGGGTAGGTGTGAGGCAGAATGCAGATCCTCTCAATTGAGAATTCTTGGGCTTTCATTGGATTAGAGAAAGTCATTCTCCAGGACAGCAAGGAAAATACTGTCTTCCTTAGGTATAAGAAAGCTCAAGACAACCTCAAAGCCAAACTCAAGACGAGGAGATGGCTGATGAATACTTACCACTGCAGGAATCCAACAGGAGTCTGTTCTCCTCCTCTTCCTGTAGCCAGAACAACAAAAATAAGTGACTTTTGATAATGCCTAGCCCTATATAGTGTTGGTAGGATAGCAAAAAGCCACAGAAACCTGGGTACCAGGTAATGTAGAGCATGGACACCCACGGAAAGCGCCGTGTGCCCTTTCCAGCTGGAAGTCAGTGAAACTTGGAAGGTTGCAGTGAGTTTCGCAGTGTGATAAAGCAGAACCAGAGCTCAGCCATGCAAAGCCAGAGAAGAGCAAACCAGTGTGTCCTGCTGCTTGCATTTGCACTGCACTAAAGCCTGAGTTAATGAGTT
>VZTZ01042582.1:357787-382787 GCA_013400955.1 Drymodes brunneopygia | reverse complement strand
GTTTCGAACCAATGTTTGAAACTCAAAACCAGTGCCAAGCCTAAACACATCTGGTTGATCCCAGGCCACAAATAGCACAGGAATGCCTTCAACACCTTCCAGAACTGCCATACTGAAAGCTTAATTCCAAAATAGAGCTGACAAAAAATACTTGTCAGCATGATGCCACACGACAAAACTCAGCAAAGCATGATGCAACCGTGAGATATCCAGACATAACATATGGTGCAAAGATTGGAATTAGTGAAGACCGATCACCAAACTTAGATTGCAGAAGGCAAAAAATAAAATCAAACATTAGTACCTTCAGCCAGATTTCATTTTTTTTTTTTTAAATTTTGGAAATGTCAGGTTATAGTCTAAGTGCCATTCAGCTGAGTGGTGCAACCATGCAGGCAGATACAGTGCCAATTGGTCATTATTTTATATTTCATGAGATTTTTCATGGATATTAAAATCCTGGTATTTGGTGCCTGAAATGTGGATCCCTGCTTTGCATGTCCTATTGCTAGAACAGATCGTTAGGAACTTATTAGTGAACTGGCCTGATTCCTTGAGCGTATTTATCATACTTAGCTCATGCAGCATGTGACCAGAACAGGAATAAACTTCGCACCAGAGCACTCCCATTCTGACAGTTGTGGAAGTGTGGAGTCTCTTTTATTTTAAAGAAGCAAAGGCAGGGAGAAGGTGAGTACAGTGGAGTGCCAGCCAAGAGAAAAGGGCTAGGAAACACCAGCATGGAAGGAAATCCAGCAGGAAAAAATATAAATGCTTTCAGACCACTGAAGGATCTCAGCTCCCAGGAAAACTCAAGCTGCTCCTTTATGAACCTGATCTGCTTTTTTCCCCAGGACATGAGAGCACAGAAAGCCAGGCATAAAAAAACCCTCCACTTTCATTGCAAACTTGTTAAGAATGAATACCAAGGACTGTGCTAGTTTTTTTTTTTCGATCCAGTCACAGCTACCTTCAAGTCCCACTGTGAAAGTTCACATTTAATAAGGTGTGATTAACGAATCCTCAAGGAAGCCAAAATTGTGTTATGAAATGAAGGGGAGATCTGGCAGCAAGGAAAATACGGGAGAAACCACAGCTAAAGTAACCCAAGTGACAGGGAAAGTAGTAGATGCCTGGAAATTAGGGCTCAGACTGCATTTCTTTGTAAGAGTTCCCTGGGCCTGCACACATACAAGGTTTCTTTTTTTTCCTTTATTTCTCTTTATAGTAAAATTGAAAATTCAAACTTGATATATTGAATCATAGCAGTATTACTTGTGTGAGCTGTTTCCTAAATCTGCACTTCTGCTAATTTAACCTGTTGGTTAAAAGTCAAACTCAAAGGAAACTCTGGGCTTTGAGCTATAAATTTATTTTGGCTTTGAACCTCCAGCCTTGACCTAGGGGTGCACCAAATCCAGAGCTGGAGTCAGCTACCTGCAATTCAGGGCACAAGTTTAGCCACGAAGGGGAAATCCCAGAGTCTTAGATCAAGAGATTTAAACACCATCAAGTCACTTACCCAAATTAGCTTAAAATCCCAAAGCGTACTCAGCCTAAGCGCTCTCAAACCCCAGCACTGCCAGTGGAAAACCCTCACGGGTGAGGTGGGAGCTTTCCCAGCTCTGCCAGCACCCAATTGGATAAACCTCTGCCTTGACCCAGTTGTTCTGCTGATTACCCTCAGAGCAACACGTTGATGTTCCCTCGCTAATACCTCCATAATTGCTAATTTTCTTTTTTGCTTCTTGCAGACTTTCTGCTTCTCCTCAGCACCTTTTTAGTGTCCTCCTCACTGAACTGCCTACATTATCTCAGTCCCTCCCTCTGACTTACTTTTCCCTAACATCAACAAGCCCAACCCTTGTCTTGTTCCACTTCTCCACCATTACGTCTTCATTACTCCAAATTCCCTGAGTTTTTTTGAGGCACACTACATCTGATGCCCACAACACCATTCTCTGTCCCATCCCTGGAAACATTTCAGGTCAGATTGGACAGGGCGCTGAGCAACCTGATCTAGTTGAAGATTTCCCTGGTCATTCCAAGAACTAGATGACTTTTAATGATCCCTTCCAACCCAAACCATTCTATCTATGGTTCTTGCCCCACAGTCGTTCTTTATCTAGTTCCCAACACTTTTCCTCTCCCCCAACAGAAGTCAGCCACCTTCACTGCTTCTCATCCAGACTTGCCTCCATCTACCCTTCCAAAGGCTGGGTGATGTGCTCATCCCTCAGTCTTTGCCTGCTTTGCTCATCCCTTGCACATGGCATTCGTGCCACTCACAGATATAGCCTGGCAGGGAATCATCCATATTCTATAAATTAATTTAGAAATGAATAGATTAAAATACTTCATATTTTCATATTAATTTATGTTAGTACTAAAAAGGCAATGCTAGAGCTATTTAGTCTACCACATCCGTATCGCGGCCCCATTTTTGATCTGAGGGAACCTGACAGCCTGGGCAAAGTTCTTTGTTCAGACACCACACAACATACCTTAGCAGTGCTCAGTGTGCAGCTGTTACAACACTAATTGAAATATGTTTTTAAATGTATCAGGTTTCCGAACATTTGCAGAATTATTTTCTTCCCCTCATGTGCAAAACCCAGTATTTCATCCATTTAAAATGAGTGTTTAATACCTACAATGTGTTAGTAGGTCATAAAATAAAGCTGAACTAAGGTATTTTACACTGGGGATGGGGATAAGTCTGCAATTGTAGGTGGATGAGGAAGACCTATAACTTTAGGAAAACATAGGATCCCAGACTGGTTTGGGTTGGAAAGGACCTTAAAGCTCATCTCATTATACCCCCTGCCATGGGCAGGGTCACCTTCCACAGTCCCAAGATGCTCCAAGACCCGTCCAACCTGGCCAGAGCCTCACCACCCTCACAGTGAAGAATTTCTTCCTCATATCTAATAATATCTTCTTAATATCTAAAATCATAATATCTAAACCCACTCTTGCTCATTTTGAAGTCATCACCTTATCCTAGAGCACTGTCACACAATGTCACAACGTTCATAATATCATTGGAGTAGAGATAAGTCAAAAGGAAGCAGATTTGGACATCCCACCCCACAGGCTGTATCCAATCCCATCCAAGATCTCCTGTGTCATCCATGGGGGATGGAGCTGGGAGACATGGACCCAAGGAAGGTCAGATAAGGGCTCATGAAACTCTTGTTTCGTCAGATGAGTGAGTGATGTAGATGCCACGTTTTGCAATGAAATTAAATGATAAATCTCTCTCAAGTATCTAGAGGAAATGTTTGGGCCTTTTTCTTCTTCATTGCAAAACACAGGTTCCCATGGGGGCCCACGCTCGATCTACAGAGGGGAAATTATAACTAATCTGTTTGCAAAGTCTCTGAAATTGCATTTCTGTTAAAACAAGACAACAACAAAAAAATCTCTGACAGTAAGTATCTCTCAGTCTTCCTGGGCTAAAAGTCTTTGACTGAAAAGCTGTGCATTTCCCATTTGCAGTGGTATAAAAGTCACAAGACATCAGATCACAAGCTGTCACTGGTCCCAGACTAAATATCACCCATCCTTTGCCTAAGGCAAATGGGTCTCTTTTCCATGGGAGGGGGCCAAACAGAAATCCCACTCTTTGGAGGAAAGAAGGAAACATTTTTGTGACAGTTTGTTTTTATTTTTTTTAAAGGCAGTTCTTTTGAAGCTGCTCGGGGGTTTGGATGTTAGATGTAGTCCCAATGGAGATGGATTAGTGGCCAGAGCATAGCAAAGCGGTCAAAGGTGCAAGATAAATGCAATTTATATATAATTGCCCAAGCTGCACCTGTTCCATTTTCAATAGGAGACCTTGTCTGCAGGCACAAACATAGAATATATCCTTTTTTTTTCCCTTTATTTGAGTGTAAAATGGGGAATTCTAAACTTGTATCAGAGTAAAACAAGAAAAAATAACCTTTAAATAGCATGTAAATTTTTTATGAATCAAGCTCTAAATAAAGAAAACTCCCGAGCTGGGAATTCAAAATACTAGCCAGAGAGAGCTGATTTGCTACCAGGCTCAAGAACAATATTTAGTTTACAGAATCAATCTGGAAATAAAACTAGTGCTTGCATCAGCATGAAAGCTACAAAAATAAAAAAGAGGTCTTAATAAAATATACAGTGGAAAAGGAAAGGATGAAAGCCCTAGCACAGCTATGAGGCCCTCAACAGCCCACACAAGTAATAAAATAGAATATGATGTAATATAGAACAACAATGAAAGGATTTTAAATTTCTAGGTAGGATTCTGAAAAACTGTTTCCAGCTTTTGTTGCGGAGCAGGCACGCTGAGAGTTCCGCTGTGAAGCTACAACAAAGCTGGTGTGTGGCAGACACGGGCGTTGGCGAGGGCAGAACAAACTCTAACCCTCACCTTACTCCTCCATCACTGGACCAGGAGCCAGGATATTTCTCTATTTCTAGATGCTCCATTCTGTTTCCTCCCCTCCTCACTCATCCACTCCCTCCTTGTCGACAGCACAAAGATTATTTTGCTCACCAAAGCATCGATGCTTTGCCATGAAGGCAACCACCTTCTTCCCCTTTCGTAAGGAAAGTGTCTTGAACCTTGTGCTAAGCAGCTTGGAAAAATCTGAGATTAGGCACATCCCATATTGGCTCAACTAATTTCAGCCTGACCAAATTAGGATGAGTCCATAAGACTCCAGAGCAAAATCATGTGAGGTCTGGATGCCTGTGCTACCTGCCATGCTCTGCACCCTAATTACAGTACTGCATCCCCTGGCTTTTAGGAAATGGGACCTTGTGAGGTTCAAACTCTAAGAGGGACACATTTTCTCTCAAAATTTAATGGCGCCCCAAAATGAACTTGTCAGAATTTGGTTCTGCAACAAACAGTGGCCTCTGTACTAAATTTCAGATGAGCCAGAACCAATGCAATTCGCTCATTGCAGTAACACAATAAATTTTCCTTCTCCCCATGAAGCTGAAAGCTATTACAGAATACCACTGGTACTGCACAAATTAAAAACTCTGGATTGTGAAACTTGGGGCCCTTTTTCTACTGTGCTCCAGCTGTGGCAGGCATGGTGTACAGAGGTAATCACAGAGCTCTGTCCTGTGGCCAGCCACATGGTCCTACCAAAAGTTCTTGGGTTGGCAAAAAGAACTGGACAAATCCCATTCTTCTTGCCCTGGCAGAGAAACCCAGTTCCACAACACAACACTTGATTAGCAATAAACAAGGATTCAGGCAGCTTATGTAATTTTACCTGTCAATTTTTTGCTTCAAATAATTTCTCTGTTATAAATTTTTAGGGGCCTCTGTCTGACTGTTTTAACCCTTGTTTTACCACTGGCTGCAATAGGCAGAAGGACCTTGAGAAGGGGTGACAAATAAATATCTGGTTGTCCCAAAGTCCTAATAAAACGCATATTCTTTTTACACAGAAAAAAGGAGATTTGTATAAACACTATCCATTATTTGTGCTTCTCCATGAGAGACAGGAAGCATTCCAATTCCTCCTAAAACATGTTTTTAATGAAGCTACAACAGGTCATGATCAGCTGCTCAGAAAACAGCAATGGCCTCAGAAGAAAGGTCTTTTCTCATTTTTAGGTTTCAAGAAGTTGGTTGAAAGACCTCGGCCTGCTCTTACAACGAGCCCAAAGGCAGAAGAGAGTGTTACTTTCAATTCAGTTCCTTCCACTGAGCACGGACTGCAGTTTCACACCTATGACATTAATGCAATTACAAGCTCTGCCTGGAACCATCAAATTAATTTGAAATTCACTTAAGATGCACCTGAGCCAGGAGCCATAGTGCCAGTGCAGTGTGCCTTCTGAAGGCTGTGCATCAGGTACTGGGGCTGGCCCAGCCAAGCCCTTCAGAGCTCCCAACCACTCCAACACTAGCGTGATGCACTGAGGCTCCATAAAACCAAACACATCCTTGATAATAGTACTTCCCACTTTATCCAGCGAGCCCCATCGCAGGATTTCATGAATTAATATTTACAGCACCCCAGAGAGGCAGGCTGGTATCATTTCCCCATGTTTCAAAGATGGGCGAAGGTGAGAGAAAGCTGAAGCAATTTGTTGTAATTCAGAGAGGAAGTCTGTGGCGAGGCAGGGGAGAGTGCAGCGCTCTCACTGCCTGTGCCTCTGCCACGAGACCATCCTTCCTGTCCCTAAATGCCAGGCTCCAGCCTGATGACGTGCTGTAGTTCTAGCATATTAAATCTGACACCCTATACATGTTCTGGATCATAAGGCTGAGTCCCATAAAATCGATGGACATGAAGTTGAGAAGCCAAGAGGGACAGAGGAAAGAAGCAGGAGAAGAGTCCCTGCATTGCAGCTGTGTGGCATTTTTCTAGGCAGTAGGTTCCCATGCTACTTCAAGACCATAACATATTTTTGCTATTACGAATGCAGTTTATTTTGCAAATCAAGGTGATTGCACACATTTCAGCTTGTCAAATTTTCAGCCTTTCAACCATATGTCTGTCGACCTTATGGACTACCAACTTTATGGGATTCAACCATATGTCCAGATCCTGATATATATGAAGGCCAGTTCTAACATAAGAGCTTTACAGTAGTAGTGTAGTAAACCATAATGTTTGCAGATGGCTGTAATAAAATCATTCAGGAGAGGAAAGGTGCAGGGACGTAAAGCCTTCAAAGCTTCTTCTACTGAATAAACAATTTGATCTGAATAATGTAGTGGGAAGCACATTCCACCAATGAACTGGCTGATCTAGTCCAAAATGTTGCTTTTAATTTTCTTTCCTAATCCCACGTGTATTTTAACTTCCTTTTGTATTTTCTTTTGTGGGCTTAGGCTAAAATTTGGAAGAAAAGTATAAGAAGGAAAAAAAACAAAGTAAAGGATTTTGTTTTAAAGGCACAGTACACTTCTGAATTGTAAATTTTTCATCTGTGAAAAGCCAAAGGGTTATGTGGGGCCTGGAAGATGTATTAATAGAGAGGTATAAGGTTTTTACCCTCACATGGTGAGATTGAAGGATGATGTGACTTGCTTCATTTCCTGAAGCGGGACTCAGCTTTCAAAGTTAAGGAAAGTTTCCTCCTGAGTAAACTTTTTCTAACTCTAGGAAGTTGGAGTTTGGTTTATGTCCTGCTGCACAATAATTCAGATGATAATTCACATTCCCTTTGTCCAACATAACTTGATATCTCTATTATTAGTGAAGCTCCGGTCCCATTTTCCCCTAACTGAAACATGCTGAGCCAATGTGTGGCCCTCAGAGAGGTCTGTCCTGGCTGACAGTGGGGAAGGGAGCACTGCCTGTAAGGGGAACCACGGCCAGCATAGGTGTGATGGAAGGTCTTTTTCAAACCAAAGTATTTTTTAAGCTGACAGTGCGTGGTGAGCTTTGGCAAGCTTCCTTGAACTGGACAAAAATCACTTCCTACTCAGGAAAGAAAGGAACCTTCCCTGGGCATTAACTGGGAAGTGAAAAAGTGAACTGCAACCTGCTTGTGCTGCTGGTGTGCAAAATCACAGCAAGAGGAAACCCCCTGAGCTCTTGACTTCCAGATAACTCGGCCAGAGCCAGCTCTCATGCTGCTAACGTCAGTGGCAGTTTTCCTATTGGATTAAATGGAGCAGGGTCAGATAGTGTCTAAGAGACAAGAAATACACTGTCACCCTTCCTTCCCATGCCAGACTTTGTGTTGACCAAGTTGCAGCTGTTTCTGAGTGCTAGGGCCTGTTTCATTTCAAGAGGGCTTGTCCTGGGAGATGCTGACTGCCACAACTGCCATCAAAATCTCACACAGCACCTACAGACATTCACCCCATCACACCCAACTGTCCTTCACCAAGCAATAACCATCAAGAAAAATTAAAAAAATAAGTCAAACAGAGAAAAAGAAATTTTTGAAAGCCTTGAAAGCCTCAGTACCTGCACAAATGTGCCCATAAAAGACTGTGAAGAACAGAGCATGACCCTCAATGCTGCCCTTGGCGTGCGCGGCTGCCCTACCTGTGTGCTCGTATTTGTGTCGCAGCAGGGAACTGCTCTTCTGGAATGTCTTGTCACATAAGTCACACGCGTACATGCCACTTTCTGTCTTCTTGATCTTCTTCCGGGACAGACAGGAGTCGGAGTCCGTCATGTCGTCGAGGCCGGACATGTAGTCTGGGGTTCCATCAAGCAATTCTCCCTGTGAGGGAACCACTCGTCAGCGACAGCCACTCCCACCACCAATCCTGCCCATCAACCATCCCAGGGAAGTTAAAATCATGCCTTGGTGGTCTCTCTTTGCTTAGGAATATGAATAATGAAACTACAGCTGATGGAAAGTATGGAAATAACGATGAACCTTCTATGCCTCAAACCAACTTCCTGTCTTTGAGCACTCTGCAGCAATAGGGTTTGCACAAACCGACTGTATTTACCATATCAGCACTAAATATTTCCAAGAAAGTGTGAAGGGGAGGCTCTTCATGGCCAGCAAAAGGTGTTGTAATATTTTTCAGAGGAAAATGTTAGCAACAGCTAAGGGATCATTCCTTTCAAAATTCGAAAACTTGGATACATTCTGTATCTGTAGAAAGGTTTTAATTGAATTTTATATTTAGGTACAAATGTTATTATTATGCAATCCATTTAAATGTATGTCTCCCGACTAAAGGCCTCAAGCTATATTTTTATATTTAATTTTGTAATTTGAAATAGGGAATATTAATAACACTTTTTATCAATGTTCTATCTATGTTAAAACAGCCTTCAGCATTAAGCAATAATGAATGTGGATCAGTAAATTATTAAATTTCTTGATATTTATTTTGTCTTGATCCAAAGAGAGTGCAAACTTGCATGATAACATACATTTCCATTTGCTATCACACAGTTCAGTTTTCTTAGACTAGGTTTGCACTAATTAATATTAGAGAAGATTAAATAGGCTTAAATACATTTACAAAGAGGGCAGATGTACTGTAAATTGGAATAGTGGAACAGCTGTTATGGAGGTGCAGTGCTATTTATGCTCCTATTGTGCAAAGAGGGATTACAGTCTGTAATGTAAAACCATACCTGATTTTCACATTTGAAACTATAAAACATTTACTAGTCAGTAAAATTACTAATAGATGGTAATAGGACATGGGGGAACAGGCGCAAATGTACGAAAAATTATTAATCTATAATCAGTTAATCTCATTTAACTAAACTCTGTATATTATATCTGAATATACCCAGCAAAAGGCTATAAAAGTACAAGACTTCTGTGGAGCTGCTCTTCACTGCAAGCATGCAAGGGACAAAATCCTTTGCTACACCTGCATTGACTCTGGGACGACCTGGGAGGAGGATTAAGGGTTGTACCCGGGCACGAAGAAGTGCTGACCCATATTACGTGTGCAGGGAAGGACTTTGTCTGCGATTAAGGGCCCTGGCTGCTACCTCTCCAAATAATTTCATTTAATCTCTGGGGTTTTTTCAAAGCTGTTCCAGATGACTGGCAGGATTAGAGGACTAAGAGTCTGGGAAGAGCAGTAGGCAGCCCAAAGGAAGGGGCTATGGGTCAATGTTTCTCATCCCCCAGACATTCGTGAGAAGAGAGGACAACTTTCCCATGAATGGTGGGTGAACAATCCCCCAAAAATATGGAGAAGGAAGCTCTGAAGGCTTTCAATGCATTACAGTGTCTACGAGGTTGCATTGACATCTTCTTAGAGGGATATAACTTTGTGTCCGAGTGTGGAGGCAACTCCAAAGGGGTCTCCCACTGCTCATTTTCTCTGTGGTTAAATGTAGTTATGCCTTGAAGAGAAAAATTTCCCTACAAAGTTTCCTTTTTTTTCTCTAGGATACGATTTTTCATTGACAACATTATTATTACTATTACTATTACTATTATTGTATTACTATACAAATCTAATTAGAAACTGCTGAACTCTTAACAGAATAAAGGTCATTATGCCTGTTCAAAGTAGTTGGTACAGATTCTGAATCCAAGTAGAGGTACTCTTAAGTTAACTGCAGTTTATTTTCCTACTCTACATCTTTCCAAGTTCAAACTTAAATAAACTCTGCTAATTTTGTTGGAAATGTTGATTATAGCTTTGGGCGTTTTCTTCTGTAAGAGGACATATCATAAAATACTAAATTCTAGCCTTTCAAAGGAAAAAAACAATTGAAACCATTTACCTGAAATCCTTGTTTCCGCTGGTACTTTCTCCTTTGCTGCATATCGGCAAAAGTAGCTGCTCCAGTTGGGTAGGTATAGGCCATATGTGGTAGGAAGCTCATCTGATCTAGTCCTGGGTATGGTCGCAGCCCAGGAATACTGGTCTGGACTGGTGGCATAAAAGTGGCTGGGGGAAATGCGCTCTGTGGTGGAAGTGTTGTGTATAAAGGTTTGGCACTAAATGGGTTCATACCAAATACTGGGTTAGTGCTTTTATCCAGATTATTTGAATTAGAAAACTCCTTCTTGATAAAAGTCAAGTTTAGCGGCTCATCTGAGTTTTCAGATGATGAAGAAACACTGTTGTGTTCTAAATTTACACTATTAGCTTTTGTTTTGTTCTTTGTGGCTATAATACTTTTGGGTTCCTTCATTTGTTTTGGTAAAGACAAGTCCAATGGCTCAGCCTGAAGCTCCTCAGAAGAGAAACTGTTTGGAGTGTAAGAACTACTGTGGGAGTTTTTAGAAGATGTGGAAGAAAGATTTAAAGGAGAAGGAGTATTGCTCCTAGAGTGGTCCAATTTATCAACTGGCTTAATATTGGTAAAATGAGGAGGTTTTGTTAGCCTGAGAGGAGTATCACAATTAGTAACACTGTTATGGAGTTCAGCTATAGATGGTGAAGTTATAGAGTCCACAGGCTTTATTGGAGATCTGGCTGACAAAGAGTCTTTAGTGGGAGTGTTGTTGGTGGCAGCCAGCGCCACCTTGGCACTGGCCCTTTCCAGTGATGGTGACCTGGAACTTGAATACTGGTAGACTTTTCTTTGTTCAAACCATTCCTTCACAAATTCCTGAGGAAGGCCAACAGCAATGGAAATTTTCAGTAGTTCATCAGAGTTGGGTTCCATATTCATAGCATAATATGCTTTAAGTACAGACATGTGGTCCTTGTATGGGTTGATGGGGCTAGTCATTCCTTTCTCAGAAAGTACTGATGACAGCAAGAGGGTTTGCTTATCAAACACTCCAGGTTTGTTGGGAACCATGTTCTCGTGAGGCTGAAGGACTGCCTTGATTTCTTCGTTCATTTTACACAGGTAACGCTCATGCTGATGCAACGGAATGGGACCAGGAAAGCTTTCTTTACAGAACTGGCATGAAAATGGAGTGGATACGTTGTGGTTCTCTATCATCTTGTCTTCAGTTACCAGGTCTATTAGGGTTCGCAGCTTCTCTTTTTTAATGTTATTGAGCTGCCTCCTCGAGTCTGTGGTCAAGCTCTGGAGGCAAGCTTTGGCTTCATTGACTTTCTCTAATGTATAGTCAATAATACTTTTAGTGGCACCATTATGACTTACTACTGGAAGACCCACGGGGGGAATATTGGGGGAGGTAACTCCTTGTTCCTCGGCTTGAGAATCCTTCATATGGTAAACCTTCAACTTGGAGATCTCTTCAGCCTTGCAGTCCATTTTCTGCCTGGAAACCGTGTTGTCCACAATCTGTAGGACCTTCTGCACCTCGCTTAAATTGCTGCCTACCGCAGGGAACCCGAGCAACGGTGCTTCCATCCCTACACCTAAGTGCTGCATTGGACTTTGAGCAGACGCGTGAACTCCTAAGGGGCTGGTTGCTCCAAGTCCACCATTCATAAAAGGACTAGTTGCACTAAACCCATGTGACGCCATAAGAACCTTGTACTCATTGAAATCTAGTGGTTCTGTTTTAATTTTCAGTAGGCCTGTTTGCTCAGACATACTAAGTGGTTTGCCATTCTCCAGCTTGTTTCTCAGCTGTGTGATGGCTGAATTAGTAGGAGAGGAAGATACAGAATTAGGAGAAGAACCCGTCTTGATATTGTTTCTCATTCTGCCATTTACAGAGATTAAACCAATACACTTCTTGCTGCTGATGTGCGAACTGTAGGAGCCAGAATGGGAGAAACGTTTCTTGCAGTTTGGACACTCATATGGTTTTTCACCTAAAATGATAATTAAAACCAAGTGTTAATTATCATTCTTGCTCCTCTAATTGCAAGAGATTGCATTTCATATCTAACCGATCGTCTGTGTATCCAGTGATTAAAAGCGAGGGAAATATTAATTCTATGAACATGGCCACAGACCACCACTGCTTTACCCTCCTCTTTCTACAGGTTTTGAGGTCAGTTTGGACCCAGGGTCTCCAGGTGGCAACAACCATCAAGGTGTGAGATTGACTCCAAACTGACCAGAGCAAGTCACAGGTAAGAAGAGACTTCCTGTGGGGAAGTGAGTCAAATCAAATCAAGACTGTTCAAATTTGATTTGTTTCTTTTTTTTTCTCCCCAAAAATCAAATTTTCACTGGCGATGGGCACCAGTCACCAGTATAAGAAACTGAGTCCTGATGTTAGAACCAGCACGTCTGTTTGTGCCTGAGCAGAGACTGGTGACATTTTGTGTGCTGAATTCTGCATCAAGTAGGAGAGCCAAAATGCCCAAGTCATTCAATCTGAGACGCTTGGCAGTTACTCATTATCTGAGAATATGAGTTGTATTTCACTTGGGGGGACTTTTTATTTTGGAAAATATAATGGACTCTTCAGGTTCCCACTGCACAGCGATGAATGAACGCTTCTGAACTCAAACTGCCAAACAATCTATATTATTTGCAGGAAGCTTTACTATTTCTAAATCTTTCAGCAAGACCGTGGTATTAACAGCATGATAAATGAGGATGACTCAGATATCACTTATGAAATACCTTAGTAGCTCCAAGAAGCCAGAAGCAGAACTGTGTAAATTTTAAGCAGTCTTTAAAACTCAGCTAATTAAACAAAATGCAAATGAGCACACCAGCACCTCCGCTACTCACCACTGTGAATTCGCAGGTGTTCCTTCAGATGGTGTTTATATTTGAAGGCCTTGCCACACTCAGTGCATTTGAACTTGCGATTGCCTGCTCCTTGGGTCAGCATTTGGTGCTGGGAGGAAAAGAAGAGAAAAAAACAGAGATACCAACATGAATTTTATGCAAGAGAAACCATGAATTTCAAGCTTAAAAACAAAAATTAAATTAATGTGGCTTTGAATTCGTCAAGCGGACCAAAAGGTCTGCATGTACATTTATTTGTCTCATCAGTGTTGCAATAAAAATCAAAATGTTGGCAGTAAACCGAAACAAATGAGAAAGTACTTCCACATGAGCATTCGATATTTGCTTTAGAATTATTTCCTAAGTCTCTCATCAGAAATGTGTTGCTTTAAGGTATCTTACGATGAGAGAAACAGTTTTATAAGAAGATTTGTGGCTCTTAATATTCCTAGCAGATTCTGAACATGTGGGACTCAGCTTGTTTAAAAATTCTGTTTACTGCATGTGGAGGAAAGAGAGAAACACTGTCGTTAGTGGCATTTCGTGTAAGATTTAATTCATTATCAAGCAGGAGAGACTGCGTCTTCAGCATAAGCTGCTGCTGGAAATGTTTTTTAAAATCACAGAGCAGCAGGAAAGACTTGAGCTACCTTTCGTACCATGTTTTCCCCCAGTGCTCTTCTGAGGGGCAAGGGAAAGTTGAAAGTTAAAAGTGGTGTAAAGATATAATCAAAGGCAGCTGACCTTTTTGTAACAAGCAAGGAAAGCCCCATGACTTTGAATTTGGAGAGAAAAAAAATAATTAATTAAAAAAATAATTATTATCTTGATAATCATGTAGCCAACCACTCTGGATGCTCAAGGTAGGAGGTCAGCCTTTTGTAGACAACCACGAAACAAAAGCCTTTTGCAGGAGCAGGGAGGGGGAAAAATAAGAAGAGGGGGAAAAAAAAAGGCAGCGTCGAAACGGTATGACAACTGCGAGGGTGTGCTGCCTCTTCCCACATTCCTGGCGAGACAGATGGTGTTACATGGGACACAGGGAGGTTTGTTCAAACAGCAGCAACCTTCAAAGATCAAGCAGAGCCCAGCCCGCCGCGCGCCATTGAGGGACCCGCGCTCATATGTTGCTGAGTTGCATAAACAAACAGCAACAGCTGTTTTGTCTCCCCCCATCGCCCTCCGAGGACTACTATAAACTTTAGTTGTGCCACTGTTAATATGATACAATCATTTTAATTTACTAATTGTAAATGCCATGAGCAAATGAGGGGACTTTTCAACACCAAAGCTACCATTCATAATGCGCCAGTTCCAGCGCGCTCTCGCATGTGAAATTTCAGGCGGTTACGTTGGATAAATATCCAGGCGGGTTTTGTTCCCTCCCCTGGTGTTTTTAATGATACGAGGCAAAAGGAAGAACCTTACTGTGGATCAGGTTGGGAAAAATATACATGGGAAAATGTGTTTGTCTACTGGAGAAGCCATGGGAAGGAAAGAATAGGAGAAAGAGCACTGGAGTCATTTATATTGATTTAAGATCAAGCAAAAGATACGGTTCTTTTAAAAATGCTAATTGCAAAAATCGTGTGATTAGGAAGATGTGTGTTTGCCTAACTGAATTTACCTTCTGCTGAGAAAAACCTACCAAGAGAAATCCAGCTGATTGTGATTTTCAGGTTTTTAAGAAGAATAAATATGGCATAAAGCCTTTATAATTTGACACAATACACACATCTATTTATTCAACTTTTAACCACACCATTTGAGCTTCCATTACAGCCCTCCTTAAGATGGGTTTTCAGAAGTAATTCTCCAGCAAGGAGCAGTTTTTCTGCTGGTGTCTAAAGAATTTTGTGGCACAGGTCTATGGCCAGCCCATCTAGGAGCACTGGGGAAGCTCAGTCACCTGTTTGAGACACCAACATTTCCTTAAATGCGGCACTGATATAATATTACATGTACCACATCGAGGAAAAAAAGGCTTTGATTTATTGCAGATACGCTGCCGGGCTATACAAACAAGAGCAATGCCCAATTCTAGTGGCACAATCACAAATGATAGCCTATATGTACTGTCAGAAGAGTTCTTCTCAAAATGTGTAATTATGTCTAACAAAAGATTATACAAAATACGCATAATTTCATGTGATTGAAAAGGTTACTCAAAAAGTAATGAAAAAATATTAGCGGATCTTTTAGTATGTCTTGGAGCTCCTATTTGCAACACTGCAAAGTAAAACTAGGTGAAAAATGGAATTAAAATTGCTGAGATGTTTAATAATGTATAATTAAAATGCTACAGTTTCATTCACTTTTTGAGGAACATAAAAACGAAACTAAAGTCAAGTTAAAGTGCAAATAAAATTTCTAAATTAGAAATTAACACACTCATTCGATCGTGAACATAAGACTATTAAATCATATTAGAAGAGACCATCAAAAAATCATTTAGACCTCAATTAAAGCTATTACCATTAAAAGATCTGCATCTTCAAAATGCCATGAAAAATTAATAATGATTGCCAATCAAAGCAATATCGTTTCTCTAAGGGGTTATTACAGAAAGAAATCACTTAAAACCAGCCCCCCACCTGATCTGTCCCTGGCTTGTGTGTCACCATATGCCGCTCGAGCTGGGTGCGGTAGGCAAACGTGTAGTTACAGAGAGGGCACGAGAAGTTCTCCTCGTTCTTCTCGTGGCGGTACTTGATGTGCTCCTTGAGGGACGTCAGGCGCTTGTAGCCCCGGTCGCAGTAGGGGCAGGTCAGCAGTTGGGCGAAGGCATCTGGAGTTCCAGGTGGCAGGTCTGCACCCCGGGATGGGGGGGGAAAGAGAGGCAGGCCAAAAGGTCAGCAAATCAATGGCAGCTCATGGGCTGATTGCCCGGGATGGTATGAGAGGAATCGCCGCAATCTGCTGCCCAGGAGGGAGGGACGGCGCTTCCAACCGGTGGCAGGAGGCAGCGGCACCCGCGCACGCCCACGGCAGACTCGCAGGGCCCGCTCCCGACCCCGCCGGGAAATTATTTATGGGCATCACTCCTCCCGCAGACCTGGCTGGCTGGAAAACTAAGAAATACTTTTCCCGATCAATTGGCAATTTGCATTCCAGCCCCAGCTCATTACGTTACTTATGCCATTGACCGAATCCTTCCTACTGACTCTTCTCCAATTATTTATCAAGGCATTGGAGAGCAATAGGCTGACTACTCTGTCTTTTGTTGCATTAAAACTCTATTAAAACTTCCCAAACTCCCAAGTAGAGCAGCAGCCTTTCCCCTGTTTAAATTCAGCTCTTCAGCTCACCCACCAAATAATACAAATGTGCTGACTAAAAAATCACAATACACTGAAATTACAGCCCCAATCTTTGCTCATGAAATTCCATGCCGCTGCAGCTGTTCTTCAATTTTTAAGGTAAACACCCAGGCATGTAGTGCATTTATAATTGCAACAGCTGCACGAGGTCAGGATACTGGCTAAAAATGAATTACAGCCTCACCATTTTCTTCTTGCCCATTGGCCTCTGGAGTGCCAAGGCGAGACAGTTCCTCGGGGGCTTCAGGGTAAATAATGGCTGTGTCGCTGCGCTGCAGGTACTCTGCTATGCTGACTGCATGCCCATCTCCTTCCTCCAGTTTCCTTTTGGCAAAATATTCCTCAAAGTCCGACGTGCAATTTGCGTTCTTCACTAAAATGAGAGAAGGGGGAAAGAAAGGGTGGTTGAGTGCATTGTCCCAGAGAGTCTGGGCTGATCAGCAATGTTACAGGTTGAGCAGATGCACTGGAGCTACAAGACTGGGGCTGCAGCTGGATCCTGGCTCTCATCAGCCTTGCTCCAGCTCCCAATAAAATTAATGTGGGCTTTCCACCAGTGTGCATGGAAGTAAGGGCAGGCAGTTAAATTAACAAGAACGCGGGGCTCTACAGGGCAGCCGGAGAGGTTTATGAGGCTTGGGTAATGCAGGTAATCTTTCATTGCTGGAACCTGAACAACCTTCACGGGGCTCCTGGGGGTCCCACGGCTTTTGGCATGAGCACAGCTCAACCTACAGGATTGAGTTCAGCTGCCCCTGGATCCCACAGACCCTGAGACAGTCCCCATGTGGGAGACAGTAGTTACAGGTAGTAAAAGACCAAACTTTTTTGAGACAGGTCCTGCCTCAGGCTGCTCTTTGTCAGGCACAAGAAGAAAATTGCTCACATCTTCATGCTTTTTCTTTCCTCCCTGAAAAATTAACTTATCATGGGAGAAGAGGTTGTTTTAAACTTATTGCTTCATGATTTCTACAATAGAACCACATGGTTTAGACCATGACAGGGGTAAGCAAGCCCAAAGCCACTTTGACAGTCCACACAAGAGTTTTCCTTCTTTTCCTTAAATGCAACCTCAATGTTTTATTATCCATGCAACGTCCATGAAACATAATACATGCTCAGCCACAAAACATCCTATTACTAAAAATGTGCTTTTCTCCTCCATGTGTGAACACTACTTACAGGAAAGACCTTAAAACTCTGGGATGTTACAGACAAATAATAATGCAATTATATGAGAAAAGAAAAAAAAGGAGATTATGATTTTCTTCCTCTAAATTGTGTTTCTTTGTTTATTAACAAGTCTTGGAAGACACTGTTGGTGGCAGGGAATTAAAGATACTTGCTTTTAACTGACCATAAATGAAAAGAACAGCTTATGATTGATTAAATTTTTAATGTATTTCTGCTGAGGTGAAAGAAGAAAATGAGGAAACACCATAAACTATTCTGGAGTTCATGTAAAAGTAAAATACCAAACAGCACAATTCTGCTGTCAGTGATGCCAAGGGAGCAACATGGAGTAAACACATGGAAATCAAGGGGGTTATGGTTTGTAACCACTGGAAATGAGAGACCAACCAGGTCATTGGTGTTTAGAAATGAATAAATGCTTCACCTCAGTTTCCTACAAAAATGCAAGGCAGTGGTGCTGGCAGTGAAAACGAGACGTGACCTCTGACTGGGGCACAACTGGGAGCCTGCAGCGCCTGATTTGAAGCGCTGATCTCGGCGTCATCGATAAAAGGAGATATCCGTCTCTGTAAACCTCATCCCTTTAGCCGATAAAATCAAATCCTCTGGCTGAGACAAATATGCCCTATTTTTCATATGAGCTGAGCAGCTTCTCAACTGTTCTGCAGTATTTTAGTGACAGTGACCAAATGGCACAGGGCACAGGACCCCAGGTTTGGAAGGAAACTTCTGTAAATATCACAGTGGTTTTGTAGGGAATGGCTACACCACCACTGAGTTCCTCTTGGTCCTTCTGCAGCTCCAGTTACCATTTGTTATTAACATGAGAAACAATTCTCCTCTTTCAATCCCAAAATAAAGCAGCTTCTAGAGAAGGGGACTGTGAGTGTAGAGAATAGAGAGTACTTTACCTCCATTTTGTTCTGTGAGAGAAATGTAACAAAATGGTGGTTACTGAGTACACCTTATATGCAAGAGCATCACAGTAGGTGTAGGACTTCTTGTTTTTATCAGAAAAAAAATCTGAGGCTTTATTTTTTATGCTGAAAATCTAATTTTTCACTGCCCTATTATGCCTAGATCTTCTAAGTGTTACAAGATCATCCACCCTGTGGCTTAACACTACCTAAGCTCCACTCCTCTTGTCTTAGCAATTGATACAAGGAAAACAAGTTTATTTTTGCCAAATCTAGGCTATGAGCCAATAAGTGCTACCTGTGAAGCAAGGAGAGGGAGTTTTTCTCCAGAGAGGAGAAATGCAATGGCTCCATAACATAGTTGCATGTGTCCTTCTCCTCCAGGCAAACCGGGAGGGTTTGGAATTTGCAACTGCATTTATAGGACAAGGATTCAGGCCACTAAGCAAGGCTTGAGTTAAGATTAGGCGCTTCCATCCCAAACTTGAACCCAAATGAGGTTCTTCCTTCCTGCCCCAAAGTCTATCTAGAAGCTGATCCAACAGGCTGCAGAGGACTGCTGCGATATTACCGGCCTTGGCTTCCTAATTCTCGGGATTATTTAGCTTCTATGTCTGTGCATGCAATCCAGGAGCTAAAGCAAATGTTTATGTCTACATTATAAACCCCTAAAAACAAGGGGATTTAGTGGAAAAGCTGATAGATCCTTCACTGAAACAATAAAACCTGTGCTGCAACACTGCAGATTAACACAAATAGTGAAGGGTATCCATGTGGGTCTGGTTTCTCATCAGCAGTGTTACTGACAATTCAGACATGGCTGGAAGCTCACCCAGTGGTACTAAAAAGACCCATCCGATAACCATTAGGTTTCTTTCTCAACTTCTGGGTGGAAGACTTGCTTCCCCCCTCCATGCCCTGATTTATTTTCCATGCACAAAGCCATGTTCCCAGACTCCTCGTGGGCTGACACTGCAGACACACCGCACATCCTCTCCTGCGAGGCAGGAATCTCAGCGAGATCTATGGTGGGTGACCTCACCAAATAAGCCTTTTTTAAATTAATTATTGGAGCCTGGAGAGCAGAAATATTTTCAGCTCCAAAAGCTGATGTGGCTGTGTCACACAAAAATAAAACACATTAAGGAAAGCTATCTTTGGAGGCATTTAGGACCTTTCAAGATAAAGTGGGAGAGAGGTCCAAGGAGCTTGGGAGACCAGTTATTTTGTGTGGGAACTCGTCCTGCGAGATGGTGATAGCTGCCCTTAATCGCAAACAAAGCTAATAAAACCACAGCCTTCATTAGCCAGGAAGTGAGAGGCCCCCATTGGTACACACAGATTACAGCCTGAAAACGGCCTGTCCTCCAACCTGCCAAGTTTTGCTTCTGTTTTCCTCCCCCTGAAAGTTTTTCTTTCCCTTCTTTAAATTATGTTGAGAGATCTTGAATTTTGTCAGATGTTACTAATCAAAACCAGGAAAATTTTTCTGTTTGTTTACAGGGATTTTGTTAATCTATTCTCTGCAAGCATCCCAGTTGCAATAACCATAAAAGGTAGAATAAAATTAACCATAGGAATTTCTTCATTCACATTTTAAAAACCTCTTCTGCTAAATGTCACTTTTTCAAGTCCCTGTTGCAGAAATCCTCAGAAATATTTACAAACTCATTTAGCAGTACCAAAGTCTTAAAATTTCACCCTAATGTTCACTTTTGCTTTTTCACTATGAAGCCTCCATGGCTCATTATAAAAGTGCAGCTGATTAATGTATGGATAGCAAGATTTCTCTTTAAGTACCACTAGGAAGTGACCACTCCAACAATAGCAGAATAATTTAATAATGGAGACCTTTTCTTCTAGTTTTCTTTCTCTCTGCTAATGATATTGTGCAGAGAATTTGATGCTAAAAGTGCACCACAGACATTGCAGGAACCTACAGAAACTTTCTGGTTGGATGCATGTTTTCATTGGGTCAAATCTCAGCCTCACCTCAGCTACTTTATTGAACATCAGTATTAAATTCCCTATAACCTGCAGGGAAAAATTGAGACCAAACACTCAAGACAGGCCCAAAGCCTATAGTGAGGCTGAAGCAGAAAACTTTGAACATTTCCCAGACTATCCAGGAAGGATCTCCAACAGCTCAGGGAGCTGTTTCTTCCCTTTCCTTGTCAAATAATGGTTGAGGCACCTCACTGGACATGGAAGGGAACTTCTACTCTGCAAAAAGGAAACTACAGGTCCTCATAGTCACCTGGCACCTTCCACTCAAGGTGAAAAGATTGGCATAAGCATTTCATTTATCAGAGTATTCATTATGCCTAGGTAATCTGACATTGCCCTAAAGAATCTGTGGAGACTGCAGCAATTAAAGAAACATGTTCTACCCAACCTGTCACCATCAACCTCCACTGAAAGAGGCTCTGAACATCTCAGTGACAAAAGATTTGAATTAAACACTACCAGAGTACTGGCCAGCTTGTGATGGTTATCTGAGCAAGCTTCCCATCGTAGCTGGAGTAAAGAGGAGCCTGGGACTTGCACAGGACATTTGGGGAAGGAATTGTTAGGAGCAACACCCAGAGAAGCTCTTGCATTTTAAATGCAGACCACCTAAATGCAAAACATTCCTTGAGCCATGAGTTTGCTCAAGCTGGGTGGGGGTAACCCTTATTTTTTGCACAGAAAATTGGTTCCAGTAGAGGCAGGACACCCCATGGACCCCACTGAGGGTTAGCAGAGGGGCTGTGCAGGGGCTCGATGGCACCCAATCCCCAGAGAGATTTTGTGAGGCCAATGATGAGCTGGAAGACGAGGCCATCAGATACTGGAAGGGAAGAGACTAAGAGGACATGAAGTCTTCCCCTTCAAGCAGACCACATTGCAAGCATGAAAGAGTCAAGGCCTGTTATGGTAAGGAAAATATGCGCAAAGGAAGTCACACGGACTGATAGGGGACCTCAAAGGCTCTGGTAATGGTAATTCAGATAACCATCAAGCCTTGTTTCTGAATCAGATGTCTTTTAAAATCCTGTTTCTCCGAGTGCTAAGAACAATTTGTCATTTTATTGCCGTCTCTTGGAAATAAAATAAGCTTTTGAGGTGCATATGTAGCCAGTTCTGCACAGCAACATCATTAAGTACCTACGTAATGATGAACTGTGCCTCGGTGCCACCCTCCTTTCATGCATAATAAATCTAATGGATGAAGAAAGCAGTGACACGGTTTTATTTTCCTATTATTTTCCCTCTCAAGAATGATAAAGTAAATTTCTTGTGTTGCTTAATAAGAGCACTGGGGTTTTATGTGGGTGTTACCAACATTAGGAAAGTGTGAGTAATAAAATCCTTGCGAGATTTCGGTACCACCTTTTACAGTAATATTTGTGGAGACTGTTACCTATGAACTAAATTTCATAATGGAATGCATAGAAATGTACTTATACTAGAAAACTCTTCCTTTTAGCTGTGTAAATCTATCTGCCACATCTCAAATTTTGACAAAATGCAGAAGAAACACTGGGTGATGTACAGCAGTCAGCTGTGCTGAGGATGGAGCGGGGCCTTTGGAAAGAACATGGTAAACCCCCGAATTCATTTGGATTAGAAAATAGCAACAGAAACCTTTTGCTGGTTTGCTTTGCTACAGAAAAAGAGAGATGGCTCAGAGGTGATGCCTGCTAAATATCTCTGTCACATTTCTTGTGCCACCAAATGTATTGATTTCTAAGAGGGAAAAGAAAGAGATGCGAAAAGTGGAAAAAAAAAAAAAGATTAGCCAGAAACATTATAATCTCATAAATATGCATTTAAAGTGTGTGTGTCTGTGTATCTATGTAAGGAGTTTATGTGTGTCTTGCTGAAAAGATGTTTTCAGTCTCTGAAGCAGCTCACTCTGTGCACCACCCAAATCTGGGGCTGCCAAGGAGGGTGCACCCCATCCTCAATAGCGAGCTCTTCGTACAGTCTCTCTCATTAAAATATTACTGTATCTTGGCCCAGCTACTTTAAACTATCCAAGGTTCACCATGGCTGAGAAAACATCTCTTCACACTGCTCAGAACTATTATCTCCCAAGGATACAGCTACAAGGAACTGGGGCTAAAATGTTGGACATGGGAGGAGTAGCAAGGACTCTTCACTACATGAATTGGTCACTGCACTCTCATGATCAAGGTGGGGGGGGGAATTAAAAACCAGGAGAATTATGTCAATATTCCCTAAATTTTTAACAGAAAACAAGAAACAGAGTGTTTTGTCACTCTCACTCTTCATGCACAGCTAGTTCTACATGATCCCAAAGAAAAGTGATGCTCACACCATGCAAGGCCTTACCTGTACCATTGTTTCCAGTGGTCTGAATTGTGGCTTCAGGCCCCATAGTGTCATAATCTTCCTTCATTTCTTCTGTGGAATAAAGCATGCACACTTTTAGCACTGGCTCACAAAGCTGGGGAGCACACTGCGGTGCCGGGGAAGATCCCGCTCGGGGAAGGAGAGAAAAGGGCTGTTGTGGACCCCTACACAATGGCTTTGTTCTGGGAACTGAATGAGTTCAGCAGAGCTGGAGGATCGAGAACTTATTTACTTTAAACACGACAGTGAGTGGTGGAAAACAGAACTATTTGTTCAGAGTAAACGAAGGGCTTTTCCCAATATCAAATCTAATAAGCGGTTGGGTGAGAAAAAGGGATTTTTTTTGTTGTTGTTGTTTTTTCCTACTTGTTTAAAAGAAATAATCAGTTAACGTACGCTGTGAGATCTCTACCTGGAAGAAAATGCAAATACAGGAGGAAGATGTAAGAACTTCTTGTATCTCCCTCCATATCTATCTATCGCCACACAGATCTGAGCTGCCACCATCATTTTAACCTCCTTTGAGGCACAGCAAGTATTAATAGTGAGTGGTGCAGAAATGTGACAAATCTTCAACCATGGGCAGCTCTCCTCTGCCCTTACTACTTGTTTGCATCTTCTGTGCACTGACAAAGTCTGCCTTTATGGCCGTAAATTGGGTTAATTTACATGAGCATGATAAATGTAAAATTATTTACTATGTATTTTTATGGATCGGTTTACTTTCCGTGAACCCGGGGGTTCAGAGTGAGTAAAAATAGCTTTTAGAAGAGGCTCCATCACTGGGGAGAACACTTATTTTCCTGGATGTTTCAGCCTGCCTGGCAGTGCCTGTCAAACTTGGTTTCTTGCTGCTAATTTGTTAGTTCATGTGCAACAGGTATTCACACATACGGCCTGGATGAGATTTAACCCTCCAAAGGGTTTACACAGGCAAAAAAAAAAATTTACAGAGCATTTCTTTCTCACTTTTTCAACTTCTAAATGCCAGCCTTTCTCTGTCTGAAGGCATGTACAAACACACAACCTCCCCCTTTCCTTTTTTTTTTTCAAGTGAGAGAATTTAGTATTTGATATTTAAGTGAAAAAAATCTCCTTTAATCACTCTCTGAGATGCACTTGCAAGAAATAAAATGGCACAAGGCACCCAGAAGTGGTTCAACAATGACCAAATAAATTTAAAATAAGGAGAGAATTTCCCAGAAACAAACACCAGTCGATGATGATTCAGGAAGATGGATGCTCCTCGGCCAATCAAGTGATAGACTGGCAAGAAGATCAAAGCATGCTATTAAAATGTTATTGATACATGAAGCATTAAAATTCTTATTACTCTTCTTTCTTTCTTTTTTTTTTTTTTGAGATAGAGAGAAAGATTTTGATGAGGACAGAGACTGGCCCAGTATTAATCCATTTCCATGACAATGATTTGACTGAAGATAGGGGAATAATATAAACAGAGCACATTCTCAGTTCATTCCTAAATTTGTAATCTTGTAGTATTCTTCAGATGTCACATTCTACAAGTAATTAGTTGGTAGAATAACAGGTTCTAATTGTATCATTCTAATCAAAACTAAAGCACAGAATGACTTAATTCAGAGCTTTACAACCAGCGTACAATACTGTGGTATAAATATACATGTTTATGGCTTTGAAGCTTAAAAAAAGAGAAAAAAATTAATGAAAGCTCTTAAGTTAAAATATGCAGGTACAAACAGATGCTAAATTTGTACAAAAGCATAGAATATGCAGACCAGATGAAAAATATTTGTTTAAACTGTACAGCAGACAAGCCAGCCTTGATTCTTTTCCCAGATCTGGCATTCTGCCTCTCTAAGGATCATTTTCACGGGGTTATCTTGCGTCCAAAACATTTAGGAGTTCAATATGTATTAATAAAACGTTGTCAATTATGATAATTGATCTGCTGGGCCAGTCTCACATCTGATATTTTTATTACAGCCTCCCAGAAATTTTAATCAAGGTACAGTGTGTTTCTGAGAAGTTCAGCCTTCGATATAAATATAGCCATTGTGATTTTCTTCCTTGATCATCTCATGTGATTTCTGGTAGTAAGGAGTCACAAGTATCAGAAGTTTTCCATCTGAGGGCACGTCTACCCAGTCAGTAAGGGGAAAACAGTTAACAGCTTTTTTTTTGCCCTTTTTTTTTTTTTTTATAATTGTGG
>VZTZ01042582.1:344278-351778 GCA_013400955.1 Drymodes brunneopygia | reverse complement strand
GGCCAACAATACTTCACAACCTTTAGGGTTCTCTCTCACAAATAGTAGTAAATACTTTTAAACTAAATAAATAACTGCTGTCAACTTCACTTACAGAAGCCCTCTGCCATCTTTTGCAGAGCTGCATTAGCTGAGGATGCCCGTGTCCATTGCCCCTGGACGGAACTCGTCAGTCAGGTAAAACAATTTCAAACGGCCACAATAATTATTCATGTGGCTTGAGACAGGGCTGTGAGGATCTTTCTGCACACTAATTACATCTATTTCAGCACTGCTCATGTCAGGGGATTTTTCCTTGCTGTTTCAGACTTTTGTGAAGTTTAGTGACTAACTGCGTGTGTTTGTTGTTTCTGTGTGTCAAATCAGACATAGAAGCATTAAAAACCCCCGGCCTCACCATGTGAAATTCAATATAATATCATCACAGCCTTTGCTTTCCCATTTTCAGAAGTTAAGTCTTGGCACCACTGTCAGCACAAACACACCTCAGCACCCTAGCTCTGTCTTTACGGGAAAACAAAAAGATTTTTTTTTTTTTTTAATTATAATAACTGACAATACTTTCTTCAAATGTGGGTCACTGGGCAAAGCATGCTTAATGCATTTTGAGCTGATTACTATTTTCTCACTCATGATGCATAAAGTTGTACTCAGAGTCGAGAAATGAAAGCCCTCCTACACAACATATCCGAACTCCACTCTGTTCTTTCCACTGGGTCAAAAAAGAGACTTCAAGCTTCACCCAAACCTTATGTGTGAGATGGAGCTGCAGAGACAGCACAGGAATAAGTTACTTCAAGTCCACAGGGAAAAGCCCAAAGAAATCCTCCCGGCAACTCCAAGGACAGGAGGCAAAAGACAACGATGGCCAGCACAAAACAGGCACTCATTTCACATCTGACTCTAAGGTGCCGCAAAAAAGCCAGCTAAAGAGCAGAAATAAATGTTGAGATCAGCACAGGGATTAATGATAATTCTGTGTAAGAGTGGGACTATTCAATTATTCCCAGGTTCTGCCCTGGACTGCAGTGGTGTTTGCCATTTAGTGCTGTGTTTACATGGTAAGGGATGGATCAGACCAGAGGAGAAGCATCTGAATCATTGGCATTGCATTCCACTTTGTGCTGAATCATATTCAAGTTTCGTTTTCAGTTCAGGGGTTACCAGAGAGTGCACAGCTCAGACTTCAACTGCCTCCAGAACAACTGGGACCTGCACAAGTATGAATCTCCAAAAAAACTATATGCTTTATCTCTGGTGAGTGTAATTTTCAGTTGAAATTCTTATATTCTAGCAAATCTTCTCTGTGCCTCCTTAAAACAAATGATACCCCAAATATTATCCACAGACAGATTAATTTTACAGTCACATTTAAGCAAACAAGATGTTCTTTTTGCTGTCTCAAGGAAGACTTTCCTTGTTTTATGTACTTTTTTTTTAACAATGCAATGCCAGAACTACATGTGACATTTTCTCCCCTAAATGGTACCTGCTGAGAAAAATTCCACCATTAAAAATGGCCCACGCTAACATTTAAATGTTGATAATAATTAGGCTGACATTTGAAATACAGTGGTTGCACTGTTGTCTTGAAGATGTTCTGCTCAACATTACCTAACTAGCCCCTTTTCATACTTACGTGCTCTCTGTACATTATTCTGTCAGTTACTGAACAAATAAGACATCAGTTGCTAATGTATTAACATGCAAAAACTACGCTTAAGGGCCAAACACTGCCCCCAGTCCACAATGTAACTCCCATTGATGTCAAGTACTGTTAAGGTTGTGACAACCAGTAAAAGAAGGGAGCTGAAAAGTAGGGGATCAATTTTCTCCCTGATCTGCAAGGAATTTATGCAAACGGCTCCCTGCAGAAGGAGGGATGGGAAAGGCAGCGGCGCGGGTCGTGCCACCGGATGGGAGATGGGAGCTGCTGTTTTCCTCCTGCTCTGGCCCATTGTGCACAGCCCCAGCCATGGCATCTTAACCTTTTGAGGGGTGCCCAGTCACTTCAGGTGTGCTGGAAGGTCAGGTCACGTTGCTCCTTGCTCTTTATGTAACATAAAAGTAGGTGGCTGCTAAAAAGCGGCAAAAATTCACAGAGCAAGCTGAAAATGAAAGTATCCACGGAAGGACAAAAATGTGCCTTTCTCCTCATTGGGTGCCAAAGAATTGCACACTCCTTATGACCTGTCTACAGACAGCCCCACTCAGGAGTGGCCAGTGGGATGACCAGAGGAAAAACCACGGGAAAAGTCTTAGGAGCAGCAGGCCTGGAAACAGGAGACAGGAAACTGCTTTCCTCCAACTGGTTCTTGGACACTCCCAAGCCATAAGCATGGATCCTGGCTTGGTGTGTGCAAGTGATTTAGGGCAAAAAGGCTTACACGTGGCTAAATTCTGCATGGAGACAGGAAAGTACCTTTTTATGCTTTCTTAGATAACAGACTCCTGTAATGCTCACAACACAGTGGAGCACATTAAGTATAAATGATACAATCTAAGTATTAAGTAAGAGCTTTGCCCCTGCATTTCCTTGCTCTTGCCATGTACAAATTCTAACCAGAGAAGGCCTTACGTGCTCTGTGTGAGTGTGTGATTGCCATCTCCTCTATTCTATTACTAATGAGTGTCTCTCATCCAAAGAGAAACGAGGATGATACCAGTGATGGCAACAGGAAGCTTGGGGTACACCCACTCCTTTCCCCCTAGAATAAACGCTGTTCTCAGGGAAGGTACATTGATAATAAAAATACATTTTTAGAAATTTCTCAGGCAACCGTAATTGCTATGGGAATGGTGACTCTAATAGAATGTACCTCCAACATGTAAACTCCACAAATAAGAAGGCTTAGGATTTGAGAGGCAACATTTTACCAGCAGACAGGACCTCAGCTGTCCTGAAGATGTGATATTAGAAGAGTGCAAAAAAAAGATGAATTTGAAATGTAGATTAAGGGCTCCTTAATCATGAAGCCTTAAAGCCAATGCTCAGGTCAGTGTCTCACCTCTCAGGTTGCCTATACATGCACATGCTTGAAATATGCCTTTAGTGAAAATAGTCAAACCCACTACAGACTTCAGCAGGAAACTGTGATACCATTTTGAACCCCAATAACCAGCCCACTGCAGGCTCCAAAAAGAGCCTGTAATACTATTTCAAACTCTAATAACAAGGAACACTCCTGTATCATGTAGGCAAATGACTTCATGATTTTTCTATTTATATTTTTAGCCAGAGTCCTGAGGCTGCTCCCAAAGTTGCACTGTCAGATGAGATACACTACACATTGGTGAGACTCTTGGCTCCCTCTTGGCTTCTCTTCTCAGGAAGTGTTTGTTGCTTTGTTCCTGCTAACGACAATGGGATTCATCAAAGTTTATATATCTTGACTGAGAGACATTAATTTTGGCAGTTGTGTGGTCAGCCAGCCTCTGCTATCCTTGTAGCTGCCTCTGCACAGAGGGAGAGGCCAGTTTTTGAATGCTGACAACCAGGAGGAAACTCATCTTCCTGTGAATCTTGAGGGTGCTGATTAAATCACATACACTAGGTCCCCAGACTGGAATTTCTCTGCTGAATACATACTTTTAAATGGTTACACAGAAACAAGAGCACAGCTGAATGCTTTTAGAAACATAAATAATTGATTATTTATTTATCCTCCAAGATAGCCTTCTCTCCTGGTAGATTACAGAGCTTGTTCACAGGAGAAGCAAAAGCATAGCCTGGAGGAAGACAATATACCTTCAGCTTTTGCCTGAAATCAGTATGGAATTGGCATGAGTCTACTGCTCAGGATGTTCAAGAAGATGTTGTTGCTGCTTAACTGTATCCCTGATCTGATTTCAATGATTTTTAAGTATTTAGGGACATACCTTCTATGTCTCAAGAAATTACAAGCACATTATCTTATGAGGAATCAAACTGCAGAAGAAAATTCTCTCCATAACAGTGCAACTTCATTTTCTCCATCCAAAATCTGTTTTTCTCTTTCTTAAACACAGAGAACTGAACTATTGTCAGAGTTATTCTACTGATTAGTTTAAAAATATACGAATACTCTAATCTTTTTCAGGAGTGGACAGACAAGTGAAGAACAAAAGATGGAAGAAGAACAGTTGTGAGCTCTACTGAGAGACTCTTACATTTAATGCCATTTATTTCAATTTGAAAGTGCCTCTGATGAATAGGCATAAAATAACCCCTTTCATTTTGCAAAGTCTGAGTTTGTTCCTGTGTTCTCAGTGTTGGGGAACAAGAAAACAGAATGGATCTGGCTGCAGAGTGCCTAGTTCACAACATTTATTTGTGTTTTATAGAGGAGAAATCAGTGGTGTTTTCATACCTGTGATTTTGACTACATTACCTGCCTCTTACTTTCACAGCAATTTTAAACCAGTTCACTGACCTGAACAAAAAGGCTCCAGATAAGAGCAGAATTCAGTCCACTTTTTCCACTGACCAACTGAAAAAGCTGGCTACAGCAAAGGCAGAAGAATGCAAGATTTACAGCGGAGAGACAGAGCCAACCCTGTGTTCTGATTAGCAGTTTGGATGCCATTGTTCTGTCTGGAAAACACATGTCATCCTCAGAATCACCCAAGCTGTCCATTGACATCTGCCGGCATATCCTCCATCACCTCGCTCTTTCTTTTTTTTCTCACTTTCTCTTCCTTGCACCTCTTCCCTCATCTCCCTGTGTGAAGTATTCCAGTGCAGTTAGGAGTTACCCCTTGTAAAAACTGATGTGGCTTTCACCCCCCTCACAACATCACCTTCAGTCTCAAGCTGACCATCTCAAAACAACAGAAAACAGACAGCTCCTCTGAGTCTTCTCACTTGTAGGATTCGTGCTGTGTTTCACTCTGGGGACAGGAATTCATAATAGCCCAGAGGCTTCTTTATTTTAAAATTGTCACACTAAGACTTGAGTGCCTCCATGAAAGAAGCAGTAGAAAGAGATGCCTGAAGGTAGGCTGGGAAGAATCCAAAATGATGTCAGGTTTCCTTCTACCTTCCCATCAATAGGGTCTTTGAAGAAGAAGCCTCTTCAGAGAAGAAAAAATAACTTTCTCTTTAGTTAAAAGAGCTACCACGGTTGCAGTTTGGAGACTGACAGTAATGTTAGCTTTATTACCTTAAAATCTATACAGCCTCCTGGTCTGCTGTGGATGGCTTTGCCTCCATGAGTTTTGATGATGTCCTTGAAAGAAATATAGAGGCATAGCTTCATTCTGTGTTGACTTTGGAGGTGAATATTTTATCCCCTTCCCTTTTCCTGGCTGTTTGCAAACAGCAGTGATAACTCCTATGCAGCATGCCTAAGAATTGTGGCAGAGGAGAGAAAATCAAAGCTTTCACTGGGCTAGAACAGTTCCAAGTCTGATAGTTCTCTTTCCTTGCTGTGGTGACTGATGATGAGGGACGGAGGAGATAAAAGAGATGCTGGAACTGTGTATTGCTGTCTATTATCTTTTGTCCAAAAGATACTTTTATTATTTTTATTATTGTTTTCAGCTTTTATGTAGAATGAAAAGATTCTTAACTAAAGCAAAATATGTTTTTTTCTGAGGCCTATGCATTTTTGTGTGTGACTTTACAGGGAATAAATCTTACATTCTTGAAGAGTCCTTAGAAAAATGTTGGTGCCTCTCTCTAGTTATACCCATAGCACAACTTTTCCAGCAAAGAATAATTGCTGTTGGAATATGGGCTTGGCAGTTTCTGGAAGATAGTAAATTGTGATTTATCCACCATAATGTCTATCAGCCTGTTGAGAACTTTTTTCTTTTGCTGTGAAGGCCCTGAAACACAGTTTGTACAACGCTGTCACACCCAGGTACAGCTACAACAGCTGAACATGGTTATTTTTTAGGAACCCAGCTCTCCCACTGTCTCTTTGGAAGTATTTAAGTTCATAATTGCTAACTTAAATGATTGTTAACAGAATAATTCTCCGCCAGCCATGCTGAGTTGAAGAATCTGTCAGGGTCCCCCCATTATGAGGGAGAGGGAAGGGAGCCCCCAGTTACTTGACTTCAAAAGTAAAAATAAGATTGTCCTAAGGTTATTCTCCTAGGATGGATTTGTATAAAAAATAGAAATAAAGAAAAAAAACAATCTCTTACTCCCACTAAGTAAATCTAGATCAAGAAAGCAATTTGTTGGTTTTGTTGGTGTTCTGGTCAAGAAAGACTGGGATGGTGGCTGAGTGGTTGTGGCTGAGTGGTTTGTAGGTTCTTGTCAAATGAGTCAACTTGTCCCTCACCCTCAAGCAAGAGGAAGTCAAATCCACTGCTAACACAGTGCCAGAGAGAGCTGCTGCATATCTAATTCTTATTAAATAGACGGGGGGGAGAAAGATAGGGTTACCCAAATACTGTAGGTTGAAGATTTTAGTATTTAAAAAAAAAAATTCAAATAAAACTTTTCTGAAATCCCTTAAGAATTTCAAGTGAGACTTATTGTTCAAAGTTGTCATTACGTGCTATGTAAGCCTGGATTAAGAGCCATCCTTTTGAACGGTGGACCATTGAGCAGGAGCTATAAACTATCACATAACCTGCTTTTTAATACAAAAGTACCACCTTGGATACCTAAAGGGAATGGGAAGGTCCTTCACGAATGAATACACCAGAGACAAGATCATTCAATGTCCAGGATAAATCCCAATCACTGCCAAACTCCAGCTGCAGCAGCAATTCCTGCAAGTGGGAAGCACTGACTAGAAACCAATGGTGCAATACCTGATACATTCCCAATAAAACAAATTACTGTCATGCTTCCAGCTCCTCTCACCTCAAGTTTCAGAGGAAAGTCCTCAGGACCCAGACTAAAACCTGGGAACATGTGGTTCTGCACCAGCAAGGAGGGCCTGGAGGCTTCATACCTGTGGCATGCTCCTGAGCAGCCTGGCTTGGGGGCCCTGATATTTAAGTTCAGGTGGAATAAATACAAGGAAAATTCATTTTAATGAGTTCTGCATTTTACTGGGAGCACTGAAAAGAATGAAATCATTCTGGGATAACTTCTTGTTTTCCCCATCAATTGTTTCTTCACTTTGATACAAACCTCCTGCATTTCAGTGGAATCAGGATCTGGTCCTCCACATTGCTCAGCCAGACCTTAAATCACCCAGATTTGTTTATTCCCAGACTGTAACTTTATACTCACCCTGCAACTACATATTTTAAAAAAATAAAGCAGAAAAACATGGTTTTCTTCCCCTCTAGTAAAATTCTAACAGTGTTGACTACCTTATTTAACCTATGGAGGAAAAAAAATTAAAAAGGAGAGAAACATTATACTGATACTTCAGGAGAAAAAAACCCAACACTAAATGTGTGTCATTCATTGAATCATTCAGATGAGTGTCTTCTGCTCTGTGGAGAATTACTCAGGTTCTCTTGCTTTCCACAATCTACAGTATTGCACTTCTAAGGAAATAATACCTTGATAATCTGCACTTCAAAACCCAAGCCAATAATTGCCTTTGA
>VZTZ01042582.1:331323-336519 GCA_013400955.1 Drymodes brunneopygia | reverse complement strand
TTTTTTTTTTTTTTTTTTTTTTGATCAGAGGCATGAAAGACTGAGTAAGTGCGAATGCTTAGGTACCTGGGGTATGGAAAGGTGGTAATTAGCACAGCAGGATAATTGATGTGTAGATTGCAGCATGAACAAATGCTTTGACTTGTTTGTTCTTCTCACTCTTCCACATTCAATCTCTTCTCTCTCCTTTATTTATTTATTTTTTAATCCAGCCTAGCTAATGAACACCTTCCTTCACTTAGTTAAGTTGATAAGAGATATATATCCATTTAAATAGAGGGGTTTATCTCCTCCATTGTATGAAATCAGGAAAGGACTTTTCCTTACACTTTCTCTTTTGCTCTGCCTTGCAATAAAAACTTTGAGAAAGACAAGGAAGAACACACTAAAGGTGGAATTAGAGGACAGTAGGATTTAATTATCTGCATTTTCTGAAGCACTAAGCTATGGGCATCAGCCATACTTTTACTGTCGTTATTAAAGAAGTAGTTGGAAAAAAAAATATTGGAGTGAACCCAGGTTTTTCATGCAGCCATAGAATTATGAAGAATTATGTCCCGTGGAGGACATGGAATTGCCTGTGCAAATGAAGTTATGCCCATGTGCAAAGCTTCAAAGGACCAAGGTCTTTTGCTATTTGGCACTTGGCAAAGCCCCTGCAAGGCCTTGGTGTACATCTGCAGCAGGTATTTTGTGGTGGTGGGGAGATAAAAGGGTGTAACACTCAGTTACTTCTGTTTAAATTATGACACAGGGAAAAATAATATAAAGTCAGCGAGGACTTTTTTGTTGTTGTTGTCTTTGTGTAAAACAAACACATCTTTGTTTCATAAAATGATGATGTACAGACCATTCGTCCCTAATGATCCTTTGGGGTGCGTGGAGAGAAGAGATGTAAAAATGAGCCTAGAAATTCAGTTTAATATGCACGGGTGAGTGTTTTGCTCCCCGAATGGCACGCAGACTATGCAGACTTGCTGTTATATTTTTAACTTAATGCGCGGCGCATTAGCCATTACGTCCTCGGAGTGGACACATGTCATCCTGAATCAGAGATGAGCTCCACATGGCAGGGATCCCTGTGCCTGTGCAGGGCTCAGTGCTGAACCAGGATCCCTCGCCTGTAAAATCTGTTCTGAGCCCAATCCTGCAATGCTCCCTCTGGTAAAACTGCCATTAGCTACAGGAGCTGATATTGGTAATTTACATTTTGCCAGCCGTAGACTCAAGTTACAAACCGCTGCTTGTTCTGGGGACAGATTTAGACCTAACGATAAAATTATACTTTTTCGCAGTAACTGTTGCCCTTGGACATGCTTAGAAGTTTTATGGCAGTTCTGCATCTGCTTATCTAATTGCCAAATCAGCTTTTTGAAGCTCCTTAGCTGTGCTACCTGCAGAAAGTGTGTGAATCGCTTCCTTGCTCCTAACGTGGGAGCAATTAGCTTTACTTTTGCAGGCTAAACACACATGATGATGGCTGATCCCAGTGTCTTGCTGTGGCTTCTCCTGCTGCCAGTTGGGTCCTTGCTCCATTGGAGATAATCCTGTTTAGCTACTCTACGAGCCTGCCCACTAACACAACAGGCTGATTGCAACTCTGGGGCACTTCAGAGCATTTCCTAGAGAAGCTGTGGCTGCCTCGTCCCTGGAAGTGTTCAAGGTCAGGTTGGACAGGGCTTGGAGCAACCTAGGATAGTGGAAGGTGTCTCTGCCCATGGCAGAGGGGTTCGAATGGGATGGAGTTTAAGGTCCCTTCCAATCAAAACCATTCTGTGATCTCCTGTTGGTCGTGTGGATAATGAAACTCATGGACAAAGTGTTTCAGGGTAACTCAAGACAATTTGACGGGGGCTGTAGGAGGGAAAAGGCAGCAAGGCAAACCACCAGAAAACCTGCTAATCATTGTCCCTCTTTTTATTCCTGCACAGCCCTCGGGAGGTGAGTCTGAGAGCCATTGGGAGTTTCATGGTCATCAGAACACCAGAGCCATCAGAAATACGTGGGGTATTTGAAGAGGCTCCCCCCCACTCCCAGGGTGACTTGTCCCACATGAGAGATGCTTCCTTGTCTCCTAGTTTATCCCTCTTTTGCTATGACTTTCAGGAACTACGTAAAGCTTTAGCATCCTTAGCAAAGAAAAGGAATTTCCCAGGAAAGGAATTATATAGGAGCATGGATAAAAGCCTTTTCAGCAAGGGAGTTTCTTGTCCAGCCCTGCATCAAGCAAAGCCCTGCAGAAAGCTGAATAAAGGCAGTATTCATGACAAGGTGGGTCACCTTGTTTCCTTGCAGCAATTTATCTTTCTGCCAGGGAGCAGGCAAGGCCCTGCCATCGATGGAGGGTGGTCTTCCTCTGCACCTCCAGAGGTTTCTGACCGCAGAAGGCGGGAGACAGAGGCTAGAGGAGGAGTACCAGAGCTCCAGCAAGTTGCCTGCTAGCTTTCCAAGCCTGGAGAGCAAACTGAAGTGTATTATTAGCTCTTTTCTATTTGCCTCAAAAGCTGATGAAGAAGAAGTTGGAAACCGTACTATTCAACTGCCAAATAACTCGAAAAATTCCAATAGCGCCTGACACACGAGCCAAGGAACCCACTGAAAATGTACATTTGCATCCAAGCCATAATGCATTGAGCTATGATCTCATCCTGAGGTGAGCTTTTTCTTTTTATTTCATTTTTGTTTTATTTGGTTTGGGTTCTTTGAGTAAAAAAAAAAAAAGGAGGAAACAAATATTAAAGCTCACGTTAGGGGGTAGAACAGGGACAGTCACTGTCAGTCCCCTCTCCACAGAGTTTGTGCTGTGTAGGGGGAATGGTTTTCTCCTGCTCTGCCACAGGGATGGTGAGGTGACAACTTCCCACTGCCCTCCCATGTGAGCTGACATCTGTGAGCCAAAACCTGGCCCCTCCCTGTCCCCATGGAAAGGAGAGGACAAAGTCAGGAGCCATGGTCCTCCCTGACCCCCTTCTCTGGTGGTGATCCCTGCCCAGCTGTCAGGGCTATCCCAGCAGCTCATGGGAAATGCCACTTCCCAAAGCAGGAGCCAATCACTTCTGCAACATCCAAGCTAAATAAATGGTTTCCAGACTCCAGATCAAACCTCTCATTCATGTTTCAGTTCAGAAAATATGAACAGGACAGCCCAGTTTTATCTCAAAAGCATCTGGTTTTTGGGAAGCACAAATACCCTGCTTTAAAAAAATAGAAGTTTTAAACATAAAAATGTTTGTGAGACTGGCTATTCTTATTAAAAGCTGGGGCTTTTTTCACTGGGTAATTTTCCAGATTTCTCACAGCCCTGGAACACAGGAGAGAATTTGGGAAACAAGGGAAACATAGGTGGGAAAAATATACGAAAAGAAAACCTGTAAAAGAAAACACATTTAAATTTGTTTCCACGTATGAGATCATATTTCTGGCACTTTGTAGAAGTCCTATGGAAGCTGTTATTTCCAATATAGGAATACTACAGTGACTAAATTGGTGTTAAATTTAAATCTATTCAGGAAGTAATAGTCAATCTGCATTCCATGTAAAGACTCTCACAGGCAAAATTATTTATACAAGGTAAAGTTGGCAAAAGGAAGTCCAATGAAAGAAAAGAAATTACATGTATTAACCCAACCCTTCCCAGCTAAATACTTCAATAGTCCTTCCTCAGGAAAATAGATTTTAGCCAGTGTGAGAGTTACATATTTTGTTAAAGTGGAAGTGATGTTTCAGGAACTGCTGTTTTAGATGCATCATGAAACAATATAAGTCCATGTGATCCTTTAAAGTAAGTGTCACTATTTGCAGACAGATTTTTACTAATAGTTTAATTCCACATGAAGTGTAAAATGCATCCCACAAATGTGCAGCTACATAATTGGATGGATGTTTTCACAGATGTATATTTAATTTTACAACTTTTGAACCTTCTTTGCATTTATTAACTCATTTCTGCAACATTTAGGACCGAATTTTGCCACACATGCACAGCTCCAAGGAGGCCTGATTTTAATTATATTCACGCAGATTTTATGCCAGGGTAACTATTGACTTAAATCAACCTTCTTAGCCCATGATTTACATCAATATAACTTTGAGTAGAATCAGGCTCAGTTGAAGCTCTGTAGAAATAACTTTGCCAGAATTTCCCTCTGGGTTCTTTTTACTACTGGTTCTACAGAGTAAATAATTATTTTGGGCCAGCATGTGTCAAAACTTAAAATACTTTTAAAACATGAGGAAAACGGATACCTGATTTTCAGAGGGCTCTCTATAAGCTCATGGTATCCTGGCTGGAATTTGCTGTTTCTCTTTGGAGAAGTTCATTTTGTCATGTGCATGCTGTCACAGGGGCAGATAAAAAGCTTCAAATAAATGAATACTCCAAATTTAAGCAGTGATGAAGCTGAAGGTGGGGCAGACAGCTTGTCCCCTCCTGGATGCCATGGGTCAAGGGCCTGCCTAGTCACAGAGATGGAAGCCCTGCAGAAAAGCCATGCAAAGCATCCATAGCCAAGGAGAAAAAGCAGGATAATGTGCTCTTTTCCAGAACTCATGCCCTGCCCTGACATTGACCCACCCAGGGGAGCTGCAAAGTCCCCACATGGCACCACAGGCCTGATCTGAGATCTCCATCTATGGGTTCCTTGAAATGGCTTTAGGATAAGCCCATGGCATGGGTTTACTGTCACATGATGGCCAAGGACACCAAGGATCACCATAAAAAGGCTTCAAGGTAAAGGGAGAAGGCACCACATCTCAGTCCCCAGCATGAGGTTCATGGTGCACCCTGAACCTCACCCAAGTCACTTGAGAGGGGATGTCCCCTTGTTGCCCACGCAGGCTGAGCTGGTGGGACCTGTGTCCCTCCCCTGACCCTCACTGTCTGTTCCAAACTGCCCATCAGCCCACTTGACCTGCCTATGGGATTTATCTTCCCTCCGCTGAACCCCTGCCCCCTCAGGGCCCCAAAAGCCAAGATTTACTCTTTGCTGTGCTCAGCCAAACTGCCTCTGAGCCACTTCCCCATCCCTTTATAAGGACACAGTGTGACCACCAGCCCTCCACGTGGGGTGGCCTCACCACCACGTTTCCTCTCCCTGCAGTGTTTCCTCTTCCCTTCCTCGGGTCAGAGGTGAGAAGCCCTCGCTCTGTGCGGCACAGGCCATCTTCAGACGAGCCTCCACTCTGGGAGGAGACACC
>VZTZ01042582.1:303823-326323 GCA_013400955.1 Drymodes brunneopygia | reverse complement strand
TTGCAGCTACAGCTGATTCCCCATCTCACACTGTGATTTTTAACAATTTATTTCCCCACTCCTGTCTCCACTCTCTCGCTGAACCACAGCTACAAAAGTTATTTCTCCTCTTATTTCTGCTGTGCTCCTTTTCCCCTCAAAGTGCAGAAGAGATAAACCCCCCAAACTTGATTAAAGTAGATGGGAGTTGGTAGGAGGAACTAGGAAGAGTTTCTAGCAGCTAAGCAGAATCTATATTAGGAACCAGCTCCTTACATCCTTTCCAGCTTTCTGCTCGCCGCTGCTCCAGTTTTGAAAACATGCAAAATTTATCTGACTTACCACAACAGCTTGAAGGACCAGCTCGGATAAATATGTATTTTTGTGATCTCTATTGGTTTTGCACCTATGGTATCATCTACCTGATTGATTGTAAGGGCTCCATTGACTAAAAGCTGAAGGGATTTTGGTGTACACACTCATTCTGAAAATACATATTCATGGCAAGGCATGCCACAATCCCCTAAATGTGAAGTCACTGCCCTGCCCGGTGTCGGCGTCTCTCCCGCAATGAATCACCGGCGGATGGACCCCGCCGGAGCCCTGACACTTCACCCTCCCGCCGTGGCTGCTGTCACCCTCCAGCTCCCAGCCACGTCCCTGACTCCAGCAAAAGGCCAAGGACCTGGCTGCCCTCCCCACTGGCCACCTCCCTCCAACTACAGCCTTTTGTTCAGATGATTTTTTCTTTTCGTTTTTTTTTAATTTCAATTTCAACAAGGCCAAATTAATTGTTTGCGAAATGAAGAAATGGATCCTGCAGCAATCTTATCCCTCTGATAACTCCTCACAATTTGCAAAGGAGTTCCCTCTAGCCTCAGCCACAGAGAAGGGTCGGTATTTCTTCTTCTAAGAGTATTTTTTACTCCTTCCTTTCCCACCGCCACACACTACAAGGGAGACAGACTATATGAAAAAAAACACTGTAAAATAAATAACTGCCTTCACAGGGAAAAGTGTTGGGTTTTTCCCCCTCTCTTTTACATCCTTATATCTGACCCTAATCTAGATCCCACAGCCAGTGACAGAAATATTGACATCAGCCGGGGAAAGATCAGGTTTCTTTACACAGGGGACAAGTCCTGTAAACTCTGCTGTGTTGACAGAACCAGGTCCCGTGCTGGTGGGTCCTTCTGCTGGCCTGGAGATGGTTTAAACACCATTCCTGCTCCCCTGTAGCCAAGGGAGCTTTCTCATTAACTTTAGTACCAGCACCATTACACCTTAAAAATAAATAGGGATGGATCCTGCTGCAGGAAGAATATGACCTGACCCTGAGTACCCACAAGACCTTTCTGTATTGCAGAGTACAGAGAATACCACAATTAAAAACCCCTTGGAAGTTAGCTTTAAAAAACCCCAAAAATTTCTCCTCTGTATTTTTACAGTCAAGCTATAAACTTCTGATAAACAGAGGCCACGGTGGAAATGTTGACACAAACCTCTGCTTGGCACTGGGAGCAGGCACAACCTCCTGTTACCTGCTATGGTGAGAGTATTCATAGGTCCGTGATGAAGTAGGGGCACTCAGGATTTGTACAGCATTTTCATTTCTATTCTGAAACTTGCTCAAAACCCAGCCCTCCAATTTTTGGTCACAGCTTTATCGCAGAAAAGACTGAATAGGTACTTAAAATATTTTTCAAGAGAAAGAAAGAGGCGAGAGAAAGAGAAACCCCTGCCCATTCTTCTGAAATCTAAGTAGGCAGCCCTTGAAAGATCACTGAGAAAAGTCTGTATTTTCTCAGGTTTAACTAAATAATTTATGCATACTTTCACTTTGGCATGATGAAGCAATTTTAGCCTTTAAAACCCACAACTACTCAGGAGGGAAAAGGTCTGGTTCCTGCAACTTAAATAATTTAAACATCCAGGTGGAAATGCTTTCAGCGCTGCTCCCTTCTGAGACAAAGGAGGAAGACCCCGAAACTCTGAGACACTGAGAAGAAAAGGAGTGATAAAAGAACCAACCTCGGATACATTCAATATTGAGGGGAAATCTGGCATTGTTAGCTGGAAAAAGATGACCAGAGAGATGCTCGCTGTACATAAATCCGCTAGGTAAAATCGCTTAGGAAAAAAAAAATCATTGGCCTAGAGCTACAACAAACATGCTTTGCAAAAGAGCACAGCAAAAAATATCCCTCTGCCCTCTAACCCAAGTCAGAAATGGTTTGTGTACGCTTAAGGGTTAGGCAGATGTTAGGGGTCACTGAAGAAGCTGTGTGAAAAACTGCACCACCAGCACTGACTTCTGAATTTACAGAAATGAGTACGACATTTAACTCCCAGCCCAGTAGCTCTGTGCCAGCGAGAAATGAAAAAGTACCTGAGCTACTTCACTCTTTCTCACATTAGATGGCAGATGTGAAACTCCTGAGACACTTGCAGAAATTTATCAGCTTTAAGACAGGTAAGAACAGACCTCTGAGTCAGTGTCCATCACCCTCATGTTGGGTTTCGCTACATGTGAGCACACAGGCAATGGCATGATGTCCTGGTGGGAGCTGATGGTTATGGGGACAGACACTTAAAAAAACCCCCAAAACCAGAAAGACAGATCCAACAGTGTAGGTATTGCTAGAACTAGGTAACTGGTAATGATTTCACATAGTATTAAGCTCTGTTAACCAAGATGTCTCCCAATAAATAGCATTGCTGAAATGAACATTTGGCTTTGTCCCAAGGACAGACATGCCTCGAACTTCTCTCCCCTTTGGTATGTATCGACCAGAAAGTATTAGAGGGAGAGTTAGCAGTGACCCATATATCTAAACCACCAGCATTTGCTGTTAGGGAAAAAATATCTGATTGTCCTTTCTAACCAGCTTTAAAGCCTCTATTGTTCAGCGTTAGCCTTCAAAACATGGCAGGGAACAATGTCCTGGGGCTGGAGAGACGCCTTCTGCATGCCCATGGTGCTCTCCTTGGGTTTTGCAGAGACAAGAACTCCTGAATACCCAAGACCTCTTCACTGCTCCTGTTCCTCAAGGGAATGGTGATAGAGCACCAAATTAATAACGGTGCCCATCCCTCCACAGCCAAGCTGATCCCAATCCGGTGCTCACATGGCATCAGAAGTGAACAGGAGGTGCCATGGGGAGCAGAGGGAGGAGGAAGAAGAAGAGGGGAGGTCAAACCCAGCCATGCCCTCATGTGGGATTTTCCCCAGCACTCTTCACCTGTGATTTCCTACTCCTCCGCCAGACACCTGAGAAGGGAAGCGAGAAATAAGCCGTGCTGCTCCGGCTACCTCTCCATTGAGTACATATTTTCCATGGCCTATTTCCCTTTTTAATTTTTTTCTACCAGGTGTCTCATTCAATATATCCTGATCAATGCAAAAAAGGGCAAAATTCATGCCTTGCAGCTCCAATTGGTGTTGAAACTGATGCTCTTTCAGCATAGATTTTTGTTGCTGTGCACAGAAGGAGCTACTGGCTGCCAGTGTGTGTGTATGTGAAGTAACACCACCTCCAGAGCCTGCTTCCCACCAGAATTTGAGCTTAAAATGGCTCAAAGCTTCTCCTATCTACATGTGCCTCCTGGTCAGCTGAAATGTTCTTATTAGGCGGGTCCCCGACCTTATCCTCGCAGCCAAAAGGAAATGTGGAGCAGGGCATAAGAGGCTGTTGAAACCACACATCATGTTTGGGTTTGCTGTGTCATAATGATTTTATTCTGGTTGGGATAAGGCTTTTTGCAGCTGTTTTCCTATGGAGCTGATGGCAAAGGGCAAGGATTCGGCTGATACCAAGCAGAAAGGAGCAGCAGCAAGAAGGGGAAAGTCCCAACAGAGAAAACATCTCTGTTAAAAGCGCATTATTTGTGTTGTTTTAAGCGTGCAAACTTTAGAGGCATTGCCTGTGGTTAAGAGGTAAAAGAAGGGATGTGGAATGAGGCTTCAGACCTCAAGCCTTCAGGTATTTTCCCTTTCTTTCGACCTACTGTATTTTCCCTTTTCTAAAAGTGGTATTAACAGTGGCACCCCAGACACCACCTCCACTGCAGGAAAGCATGGGTGTCCTGGGTGCTCCGGCACCTCTCTGCTACCAGAGGAAAGAAACTCTCCTTTCCCTGATTCCCTCACAGGTGGGACTACCTACCTGACCAGGCAGGATGGCCTCATGCTTTAATTAACATGACAAAATGTACAGCAGTTATCCTGAGGATTCTGCCTCCTGCACCAGGTACCTGCCCAAAACCCGCAGCTCATTGCTTTGGGATAGGAACATCTTTTGGGTGCCACTGAGTGGGTTCAGGTTTCAGCCAGTGCCTACCTCAAGGCCAAAAGAGAACATGAATTTTTAACAAAAAAGATCTGACTTGAAATTTAAAGTTATTCTCTCTTTCAGTGCAGTACTGAAGCACGACTCATGTCAGGATCGCATTCATGGGAGAAAGTTAAACTTTCAAGGTTAATATTGGTTCTGAACAAAGTAATATATCAGATCTTTTGGAGGCCTTTCTGCTGACTTATGTCTTGCACCCGTGAATTTCGATGGGAACTGGAGACTTTGTGTTTGCAAACCTGTGCAATTTTGGGCACTAGAATAACCATTATATCAACACCAGGAACAAAGAAAGCTCAGGGACTGTGTGAAACTCCTCTCACAACAACCCAAAAATAAAGAGGCAGCCCATTTGGCACCAAACTCCCTGAGGAAACTGAGTGAACCCGAGGTGAAAGGCCTTTTCTTCTATTCCCAGGCTGCTAAACCATCTAGCTCTCCTCATTCATTACCCCGAGTTAAGCTTTGCAAGCTTACAGTAAACCTGGGAGAGCTCAGGTTTTGTACAGAGGAATTTCATATTAAGGATTTGTTTCCCCCGCCTCCAGCCTGTTCCCCTGAATCTTCAAACAGAACACCTGATATAAACCTAAAATCCTAATCTAGCCTGAAGTGCATTAATAGGAGCTTTGATTTTTCTGTTTAAAAAAGAAGAGAATTAGCTCCATAATCCTACTAGTTATACTTCTAACAATATTATTTTAAGACAATTAATTCATATTTAAAAATAATGAAATTACTAGCACAAGACACTAAACTTCTTTTAGTATATTAAATTGGGCAGATTGCTTCTCTCCTTCTAATTATGAATGTAGCAGTTACAAAAGAAACTGTCATTTTGATAGAGTAAAAGACAATCTGTCTGCCAAAAGTGTCCAACCATAATTCTAAAAAAAAAGTCATCTGCATCAAGAACATGCTACTTTGTTTGATGTACTGTCTTATTGGAAACCTAATTTGCTTTCAACCTCTGAGACAACACATAACATAAGTTTGTGTGACTAATTTTCTTGGAAATATGAGTAATTAGAATAAGGGACCATTTCCATCGCAGGAACGGGTAGTTTTCAAAATCCGAAATAAAAATGTTTTAAGTCACTTTCAGTATTCCTAAAGGGAGAGGGATGGCTTTGCACAGTGGAACGTAAGCTCACATGTAAATCGTGAACTACTGCAAAGTACGGAGAGGTTTATTACCTGAGGTGAGCACTCCCAGAGCTCCTGGAGTATAAAAGCATTAGCCGTATGTTCTAACCGAGTCATAAAAATCAATAAACAGGAACCCCCCACCTGTGCTATGGCCCCAGTGTTAAGTTTTATACACGTAGTAATAGTGCATATCAATTTTCACCACCCTTCCTACGCCAGCTATTACAAGGCGTACAACCACCGGAGGGACCGCGAGAGCAGTGCCATTCATCCCACGGAGTTGTCCAGATGCCAGCTCCATTGCATCATTGTCAATTTTATTCTATCTACAACTGGACAAGTCTGCAGCCCCGGCTCCTATCCACCCACTCAACCCCGCAACAATTGCAAACTCTGTTCGGGTGGTTAAAGAGTTTACAAGCCAGCTGAAAGAAAACAGAACAGTTGCATATTAATGCACCCAACCCCTGAAAGATCGCATAATGGAGCGGGAGGAACGTGTAACTGCAACCAATATGGGATCTTGTCCAGCTGCCGCAGCCTGTGGATCAGTGACCGGGTTTTTAAATAAATTAATGATAAGCATCCATATGCAGCTGCGCCAGGTTTCGGCTGCAACTGGTTGTGTTGCTGGAGGCTCCTCAGTTGCCCAGAGGTATGGGAAGCGTGGGTCGTCAAAGCTACTGAATGCTAAAAAATCAAACAGCCCCACAGATGTGGTAGCTCTGCCAGGTTGCAAAAATAGCCACTAAATCACACTTATCTTATAATTAAAAAGAATGCCCCTGATAAGGCAGGGAGGAGTATGAGAATAAACCTTTGCCACGTACTTTCCACTATTCATTAATCTATGGAAATAGGGGTGGCAGGTTTATTTAAGTATCAAGGAGGCCAGGAAAGTTGGTTGCTTCTTGTTTTCAAATCAGGACCAAAAAAAAAAAAAAAAAAGCCACCCAAAAAAAAAACTTTGAGGAATATTTCATTCTACAGGCATCCTTTAAAAGTGTCAGGCTTTCTAATTAAAGCCCCAAAATGACCACTGCAGCCTTCAGAAAGTAATGAGAAGCATTTGAGGATGAAGGCTTTGATTCTGAAATAAGTCTGACCTAAGAGTAGTCCCCCTTTATGAAACAAAGCTGCGGTAGCTTCAGTTTTAATAGCCAAGAAGGAAAGAAAAAAATAGGAAAAAAAAAACCCAGCACTTGACGATGACCCTTTCTCCCCTCCCCAACAAAAAGACAAGGAGTTTTGTCTGCCTGAGGTTGCCTCTGATAGTGCTTATGGTCCGGAAGTACCACTCATGGGCACTTAAAGCAGCATCACTCAGAAGCATAAAAATAGAATAAAGTTGTACAGCAAATGAGAAATTATGATATAACTCAAGTGTTGTGACACAAAACAAGCAAAACGAACACCCCCAACATTCCCTGGAACTGATAAAAATCTATCTGAAATTAGTAGTGCCATCAAGGTGTTGCTTAGGCTGAAGAAGTGCTTTTAAAAGCTCTCTGCAGTGAGAGTCACGACAGCTTTGTGGTGAAGTTAACCATTTTAGGCAATGGGAAGAAAGTAAGACCATTGTAGTTGTGAACAGCTGGCATACAATAGATAATTTAAGGGAAAGTGACCCTCATGTATAATTTTTAACTGAAGAACTGTCAAGCCCCATTAGTTCCAATAGGGCCTGGTAGCACTGAGGTAGGTTTATAGGGGCTTTGTATGAGAAGAGTTTCCAACAGAGAAGCAAAAAAAAAAAAATCATTTTAAGGGAACTTATGTGGATTCAGAATTAGGTTTTTTTTGTTGTTGTTTTTAATCTTAGCTGCTGTTTGAGACAATGACATCTCTGCTTTTCTTTCAGAAGGGAACCCAGAAAACTGTAAAAGTATATTTTGGAGCCAGTTTAACCAATTACCGCTGTTTGAAACAACAGCATCTCTGCTTTTCTTTTCAGAAGAGAACCCAGAAAATGGTAAAAACATATTTTGGAGCCAGTTTAGCCATGTTCTGAGCCACATGTGCTGATAATACTGAGGAATTCTGAGAGACACCCATTAAACGTGGAAACCATGCTGTTAAATCGACGTCACCACCTTGGCCAGTGAATAAAAAGGCAAGTAAAAGAGCAAGGAAAGAAAGCAGGACTCCTTAAATAAGTGCAAATAATGAAGGGTAGAACCTGAGTAGAACATAAAAACTGAGCAAGTTAGGTAAAATAAAGCTCCGGCACCGTTTCTGCAGACATATTTTAGAGGCCAGTCCAACATTATAAACAATTGCTATAAAACCTGAAAGGTCCAGGTGTCGCTAAGTCATGTTTACTTTATGGCTTTCACTTTGCTATTTGGCAGAACTTCTAAGGCTGTACTGAGTGATGTTGCCCTTAACTTAAAGCGCTATAACTTTCTTGCCCAAACTTAAAAGAGATACTGTAAAATTATTTAGCAACTTCTTGGGCCATAAACCCAGAGTCCTCTCCTGATTGTCAGTCAGCCCCACTCAAAACGCTGTGGCTTGATGGTGGGTGTGTGGTGGGTCTTGGAGATGTTCATGGGAATTGGGGTAAAGAGGGGGAAGACTGAGCATGTTCCTCTCCTCCTTCAAGGGGCTCACATTCCTGGCAACCTGTGCCTTCTGGATGCTTGAGGGGATGGGCAAAATTGGGAAAAAAACAGTAAATACAGGCAAAGGTTTAGGCTTGTCCCCTCTCCTTGTAGAGTTCTCCTTCCTTGGGGAAAATAGTGTGGCAGAAAGGTGGTGGGTTTGGGGGAAGTTATCTCCCTGTACTGCTGGGGTCCCACCATGCTTTCCATAGGGGCCAAGGGTGGGTGTGAGACACAAAATCAGAATGCTCTCATAGCAGAGGTCAATATTGGGTTTAAAGTAAACAAGATGAGCTAATTCTGGCCTTAACGAGTTGACTTAAGGCCTATATATTAAAAAAAAAACCAAAAAAAAGATAAAAAATACAGACTGTCATTTAAGGAAATGGTAAAAGAACCATCTTTTTAAACTCAACTCAAATAATATGACAATAAAGCCAGGAGTTATAGGTACTGCAGATTGTCCTTTACTAGACGCTCTATTACGTGTAGTCATTAGGCCAGCTATAAAAAGAAGCTTTAAATACTAATGTATTTTTTAATTTGTTTTATATCCTAAACAAGCAATCAATGTACATTAATAAACATAATTGGTTTTTTGGCATTTGTCCATTCATTTGGTCTACCTTGTCAGCTCTGGCAAACACATCAGCAAAATTCAGTAACCACAATACACAAGAAGGAAACACCAGTGAGGCCATCTCAAATATGCAGAATGTATTGAATTACTCTGCTGCTCTACTATTGACAGACTGAAACCCCCAAAGTTGACCATAACTGTCCTCCTGTCCATCTTAAACAATGACTTTGACAGGTTTTTGTCCACAAATACAGCTTTCGAGTGCTGTCGCAAAGAACCTTTAACGAGGTGGTAAATATGTTTACCTTTGATAAGGTGAGCTGCCTGATAAGATAAGGTGGATGGCCACTTTTCAAAAGCAAACATGCACAGAGCTCAGAGCTTTCACCCAGGAGCTGTGCTGGATTTGATCAGCATAAGGAAACATCTACTCGCTCTGGAATAGCTTCCTGAAATCAATTTGTTCCTTTTCAGTTTTAATTATAAAATACCACTCGCTAGAGAGAGATTTATTCACTCAAGAGGGTGCAATGTTGGAGATGGATGTGCAAAAGGTGCTCATCTCTGTAGTCTCAGCAATTAGGGTGCAACTCTCAGTTTAACTAGGACGCTGTGGGTATCTACCTCCTGGTGTGTCACCTCCAAGCAATCCCATCCAAGGGACATCCTGCAAATGGAAAAGATCAGGAAATATCTCGGAGGAGGAAGCTCTCGTTGGTCTGGTATGATTATCCTGAGTGCTAGTGACCAGAGAAATGCATACCAAGAAAAAGCTCCACTGGGGGCAAAATCTGTGTTGCGACCCTGTAATGCCGCCTGACATCTCTACCAGGTCCTCTCCGTAGGTGACCCCATCATGACAATCCTGGCTGGCCCATTGGTCGTGGGCAAGGAGACGGGAGGTAACGTGGGCAGTGTCTGCGCCACAGAAATCTCTTAAAATGTCATTTATGGGGGGAGAGGAAAATAAAATTGTTGCAAGAACAACAGAAGCTGCGAAGTCCAAAACGGGAGCTCCACTAAAGCCTTTAACGCACTTAGAAAATTTATGAAAACATGAATAAAAGGTAACTTATTTGGTGTCAGCCTTACATATTTATAGTTTAAAAATTAGTCAAAGTTTATGTCCTGAGGTTGCACCTACAGGAAGCCAGATGTGTGCCTTCTGCATGTGACCTAAGACAGGCCTGAAGCAACAACTAGATAATTTCTCGCTCATACTCCACACCGTCGATCGCGGCGGCTTTCTGAGGTGAGAGAATCTGACAGCACTAACTCTCCAGGGCAGAACTTTCCAGTCAAGTGGATCAACGGACTGAAAATCTCTTATGAATAGTCATTAGGCCTTCATTACAAACCCCTCACAACCCAGTTCTCTTTTCGCAACCAAATGCCTTTTGTCATCTTCACAAGGTGCATCATTTAATTACCAATTGATTTCTTTATATATGACAACATGTCAGATAGCAAAATACAGTGTATCTCCCTTAGGGGGAGAAGTCTGTTAACTATCAGCATGCCAGATTACTGAATTTAGCTGGAAGACAGCTATTTCCTCCACTGCGCCTTTATTTTAACTCGCTTCCCAGTTTTCCAGAGGAGCAACACGGGGAAGAGGCAAAGGCGAGGAGCAGCGCAAGGAGGGATTATTTTCCCCCCCCATTCTGTCAAGAAATTAAAGCTGACTTCCAGTGTTTCTCACTCTGTTTTTAGGCAGGGGCAGCCCATGCACGCACACATGTACGTTGGCATTGGCGGCTGTGTGCACACACAGCGCCGGGCTCAAACACGTCAAACAATTGTTCTCATTATCCCAGGAATTTACCCAGCTTCTGACTTTGCTAGCATGCTGAATCTTCCCCTTCACAACTGCAGCCTGATAATCAAGCCAGTACTGTATTAATAAGCTGAATAATAAGGGAATTTCAGAAATGTACAGGACTATTATACCGTAACAATAAAACCTCAAACTGAGTAAACCAGAGCAGCGCTGAAGGTAGGCGTCGGGAAAGAATGAAACCAGTGTTGCAGTAATGCACTCCATTGTATGGCAGTGTAAATGCCTGCTTCTTTCATACACAGAAGCTACATTACACGAGTCCGAAATGTTCTCAGAGCATCACTGTGCCTGGTTGTGATAGAACCTGGCACCAGCAAGCACTGAAAGCTGACATTATACTGTAGGATGTGCTGCAGGTGTGCAGGCCTGCGAACGTGCTCTAATTACATATTTTCCTGCAGAGCAACAATTAAGGTCGCCAAAATAATTGCCAGTTTCTTAATCCCTCTCTAACAAGACTGACATAAGGAATGGTTTCTTTTTCTCTGGTTATTTTGAAAGTGTTCTCAAGATTTTGGTTTTTTTTTTTTCTAGCGCACCGCATAAATCTAATTCTTGCGTTCAAATGTGTGATTATAGCCGTTGTTGCTGCTGGGATGGGTTTTCTTAAGGCCAAACCTTTTCTGAATTCCAGAGTACAACTAAAATAATGAAGAAATGCTGATTGTATAACCTGGCGTGCTGTTTCAACATTTTCCCTGCAAGAAAGTACTTATCTTCCCTTTCTGCATGCATTTGCTCTGTGTTTTGGGGCTCTTTTTCAAGTCTACAAGCTCCAGGTCACTGCTCAGAGCCCTCCACAGTGACATTAGGACTGCACTATTCCAGTCAGGCAGCCAGAGAACTACAGAGTCCCATCTGTGTCCAGGGTTCAATAAAGAATCACCTTTATTTTCATTACAACTGGCCTTATCTACTGTGGGAAACATTACAGAGGTTTCTTTCTCAGCGGCGTCAAGCACTCAACTTCAAACAATTGAAACAATTGTAGTACATGAGACAGAAAGGAGATGTCTGGTGCATCTATTTGCAAAGCTGAGGCATTTAACAGCAACCATTATACATTGTAGTTATATATAGCTCTCTTGTAGACCTTGGGAATAGTGGCCAGTATGAGTCAAATCCAGAGCTGGGATCAACAGCCGCGAGTCAACTGATTTTCATCGGGAAGCACCGAGTGATACGAGCCAGGAGCCCTTCATCCCTTCCCTCTGACTCTTACAGAAACAGAAACTGTTGAATAAAGCTGAGACCTTCTCCTCTTCTTAGGCCTCAGAGCTTTAGGCTTAGTTCAAGCCTTGGCTCTCATCTTGGCTGAAGAGGTACCTTGGCTTCTGCAGAACCTGGGTCAGACCCATCTAGTGCTCCTGAATAAAGCCTCTGGAAGGTATTTCATACAGAAACGCAAGGACATTTGTATTCCGTCATGTTAAGACAAACCTCCACTTCTGGGTTAAGCCAAAGGTTAATAGTCTGCTCTTAATTATATTTTTAAATAGTAGAACTTCTTTCCAACACTCTGACGGAGCCTGCTGTCCCTGCTCTACCTTTGAGCAGATCCTACTGGTGTCAGAATGAGTATTGCTTATGTCAGGATTAAATTTATCTGAGCAATCCCAAAGATCAAACAAAAAATGCCACATAGCCCCAGTCAAAGGATGGCCAGAGGTATGCCAGGGAGATTGGCTTGACATGCAAAATCACATTCAAACATCTAAGAATATTAGCATTAATGAACCAGGCAAGACACCCTTTGATAATTGTTGGCAACCTGAAAACTTTGCTCTGAGGATATTAAAAGTAAACTGTTATCATCTGATTGCCAGTTTTAATCCCACTGATAGAAGCTGCCACAACCTGTCAGCATTAAATATATAACAAGAGGGTTATGAATATAAATTCCTGCTGGGGAGCGTAGGTAGATGTCCACCTTTGCAAAGGGCATTACACGTTCACAGACTGCAGAAGTGATACTAATATCACAGACTCCTACTAAGTTACTAGTTTTACTGCTAACTCCACTACTCACTTTCTAAATTTGTCCCTCTTTCCTACACTTCTCTTGAAGTCTTCCTTCAACAGAGATGAGCTAATCAGTTGCTTAGACACCCGTCCTCATAAAGCTGTTCACATCTTTTTATGCTTCACCTGCAAAAGCCACAACAGTGGTGCCGTGATACAGGAAAATGTATTTTCCTTCATTGTACTTATTACTTTGAAATGGTCATTGATTCACTCTGCAAGTGAGCAAACAAAGGAAATTTAAACTTTAATGGATATTAAATTATTTGCAAATGAATCGTTTGCTCTTCTCAAAAGGGACAAATGTATTTTGTTCGCTTGAAACCTACTTAGAGAAGATGCATGGGAATGATAAAACTCAAAGCTCAGGGTCATCTACTGCCAGGTTAAAATTTTCTGACCTGGTCATTTCATTAATACTGTGCATAGAAACGTCTGGTTCTCCAAGGAGCATAACTTCCCTTGTAGGCACTGAATCTTCAGGCTCCAGCATATCTGCCATGCTGGCAGATGCTGCTGTAGGCACCTGACTGGGGTTCCAGGTTGGAAAACAGTGATCTTAATGGGTCCATAGCCTGCGGGGACTACAGACACTGGGAAAGGTTACAGCAGAAGGCAGGTCAGAGCCAAAGCATGACTCTAAGAGAGGGCCAAGTCTCATTGGTTTTATTCACGTGAGAATTGCAGTAATTTCAGCAAGGAGGGCATGGCCCTGTTTACATGAAAATGCTTTGAAGGGAAATATTTTAGGTTTTGATCAAAACCTCATTTATATTCTTACAAAGAAACTGCAAAGAGTTATAAATGAGCTGTAGAGTATATTATAAAACACATTTTAAAAGTAACACATGCTCAGAGATGGATAACATTAAAATAAAAATAGGTGCAATATCCAAGATGAACATTTCTCATGAGCAGAGATCACGCGAGAAAGCATTCCACAGGCATAACTTTGCAGATAATCAAAGCCAAGTATTAATACATTTTTATCAGTCCACCTTCCAAACAATATTTCAGTAGATTTCCTTTCACACAGTGATATTTGTAATAAATGTTCTGCCTTTGTTTTAAAGTCAGTCCGTAGAAAGATGACATCAGCTTAGCAAACAATAAAGTGCCTGTAATATTGTCTCCAGAGGGCTGTTACATTTACTTTGTAGCAGTAAAATTCAATTTTCAAAAAACACTACATGAATGATGTTAGGTTATTAACCCTATCACCACCGTAAAACATCATCATTGTGTGCAAAATGTAGGTCACTATCTAGGAGCTAGAAGTTGCTTTTTGTTAAATAATCCATTTAAGCTGCTTTTCTTTCCTATAGCTTGGGTTGTGTCCCTTCCCTTTGAAAAACACAAACCAAAAAACAGTCTCATTTTTAATCTCAAGGCTCTGAGCAAGCGTCCTTATTACACATCTCATTTTAAGGTGCTCTTCCTTTGTTACTTTCAGATTTGGCCGCACACTTTTGAAGAGCGACTCTCTGTGAATTCTTGTTATTCAGAGCTGATCTCAAAGAGAGAGAGAAAGGGGGGGAAAAAAAAGTGTATCAGATCAGCCTACGCCTGTGGTGACTCTCACAAGTTTCAGTTCAAGGAAAGAGAAGAAAATCAGCAGCTACAAATTGTGACTCATTTTGAAATTTCAGCGCGATTGAGAAGCGACCGTCCTGATTTGGGGACCGAGTGCTCAGCCCCTGCTCATGCTCAGAGCTCCCGACTGAACCTGGTTTTCCTGAGCAAGCTCCAGGGGAAAGAAAGATCAGCGAGCAAACTGTCCGCAAGCCAACCCGTCACATGGCTCCCTATAAAGAGGATTTGCATACCTGACACAGCTATGGAAATATTCCCCGTCAAGGAAGGGGTGAGAGAGGAGGGCTAACAGCGCCCCGCTATCAGGATGCAAGGGGTTAACTAGTTAAACTTCTACAACCCCCCACAGTAACTTTCCAAAAGCTGACAATAAGTAAAAGAAGTGCTGGTTATCCATTTTTTAAAGGGATGGGATTGGTTTTAGAAGAAAGGGAAAGAGGATCAAACACCTCAGAGCAACAAAAGGTTGTGTCAGAGGGCCCTCAATCACAAACCTCCTTCAACAAGAGATATTCCAACCTTCCAGAGCAGTTACCCGGGCAGCACGGCTAAAAAGTTCCCTGACATGAAAAGAACAAAAACAGAAGGGACAGAGGTAGTTATTGTTATGCACACTCCTCTTTTTTTTTTTTTTTTCTGGGGCTTTTTTTCTCCCCCACAAAACTTTTTGCATAAGCTGTTCGGGGGAGAAGTAATAGTGCTGCTTATTGAAAAGAAATCCCCCCTCTTTACATCTCCTACCTCCTAGGTTGGGAGGTATGGCCCAGCAGATTCTCAGCCAGGAACACCTGATGAATGGGGAAGGTCAGCTCCATGAATGCTTCAAAAGAGGCATCCGAAATTAATAAACATAATTATAATGTCTCCTGGTTTTCATCGCCCCCTGAACACATATTTGAATTTTTTTTTTCTTCTTCCAGACAAGCGAAGTTGTGTGCACACAAAGAATGTAAATTATTTGCATTTGCAGTGTCAGGTCTTGGAGGTATCTTAACAGCATGTAAGAATTTTCCACTTAAATGTAAATTATTAACAAGTCAGAGTTTTCATTTGTTTTATCTCCTGATGTGCAATCTAAATAAATAAATGGCACACTTTACAGTTTTCACCACCCACTTCTCTGCTCTTTCAAAAACATACTTTATATATGCTACCTCTGCTTGAATAGAATGGTGGATCATTCTCTCTTTCATCATTTATCTTTGTCTCAGTGCTTCTGAGGGGTTGAGGTTGTTGTTTTTTTTGCTAAAACAAATTTACCTCTAGTACTTCATCAAGTTTTCCTGTGTAATATCGCTAAGTAAACAACACAGTGGTTTATTCATAAAATATTCATATTTCAAAATGTTCCTTCCCAACCACCCCTCCTGGGTTTACCTATGTTTACAAATATGTAAGCCTTGTTAATATGCCTTGTCTGGGGAATGGTGAGTAGTGACCCTCCTTGAGGCACAGCTCTCACTGAAGAAGTGTATTATTTCAGCTGGGAGAACAGCAAAGCTCCGGGATGAGACTGATTGATTAAGACCAGATGGATGGCCACACATAGGTGTGACAAAAATAGAAACACATTGCAAACATTCCTGGCATTGTCCTCCTGTGGTCCGGGAGGTGGATGGACCCGGTGGTACCTTATCTACCTCCTGATGGGTTCCAGAATTGAAGAATGTTAATGAAAGCTAACTCTGCTTTGCTCGCCTTACAGTGATACTTATTACAATGAATCAAGCTTAAAATTGTGTCTTGTAAATAAACTCTGGGTTCCTCCCCCAGCCCTGATCAAAAAATGACAGCTGGCATGCCACTGGAAAGAATTCACACGCGTTTCCCTGAAATTAATTCGAAGTAAGGAGCTCAGAAAGAAAGAAAGAAGGAAAGAGAAAGAAAACAAACAGAGTGTACCCACATCCTCTCCTTAAAATTAAACTTTCAGAAACCACATAAAGGAGTAAGTGCAAAATGAATGACCTCTGGTTTGGAGAAGAATGTTTCATTGAAACCCTCTCAGCTTTTATGTTTATTGGCCATAAACTGACCAACCGTCTCCACAAGGCTGGTTGTTCACAGAAGGGCTGAGCCAAGGGCCTGAATCCCACTCACCTTGCTGAAGTGAGGGGTCTTAAGAAAAAGGGGAGGCAGCAAGCAGGATTTATCCCAGTGTGGCCGTGCACTCCTCAGAGATGCTGTCCCTGCCTGGCCACAGTCACCCTTTACCTTTCATCACAGCACAGGATGTATTTCTCACACAGAGAAATGCCATTAACTGAGCCTTCCCATTCACGCAGAGAGAGCCAGGAGCTGTGGGCAGGAAGTGGGGAGTAGTGCAAGACCAGGCTCCCAGGGCCACCACACTTCTGTCCCTCCACCTATGGCACACCACAAATGGGCTGCATGACAAGCTCCAGGCATCAGCCCCGACACCAAGACATGTTTAAATCACAGGAGAATCCCAAGCCTCTGCCTGGCACGACCCTTTTCCCATGGCACAGCGTGGAGCCTTGTGAGAGCCATGGAGGGAGATAGGAGAAACCAAACCCTCAGGTTTTCTGTCCCTCTCCCTAAAACTGTTCAGTCCCAGCGTGAGCTTTTCCCTCCCGCTCCCCTCGCATGGGCCTGAACCGATTACCTACTTGTTATAAATCTTCTCAGGTTTCACAGGCACACATTCGCCGGTAGGTTCCCAACCCGCATTTCGGGACGTCGGGGCTCACAGAGACACATTCTCACACATGCAAAAGCCCCATGATGGATCAGGGGCTCCTCCATTCACCCCTCCACTTTAAGCAAAACCGTTCCTAATATACCTTTTCATACGTGAAGCATAATGAATGTACCTTTTCTTATGCATGTACAATACTGTACTTTCACCCACTGGCAAAGAAGTTCGCTAAATTACTAAGAGCGTTTAAAGAGGTGGCATTCATTGTAATATACAAAGGAATTTAAAGCACATTTACAAATGAATCGGCAGGCATGCCAACAGGAAAAACAAGTTTAAATGTAAAATTTAAGAAAAACCCCAAAAAATAAAATTGAGGATTGCTTGAAATTATTATTATGATATGAAAATGTTTGTCCATTCTGCAGGCTGAAAACTACTTAATTTCTCTTCATCTGCAATTCAGGTGACGGTGGTTTTAAAGAAATATTCTTTTCCTTGGTTTCCTTCTCCCCTCCCCAGCTGAGTAATAAAACATAGACTGATTTAAATAAGAATCATTATGCTCAGAAGGCCTCCTCTGGCTGGAAGACTTTTGTTCCACATGTCCCATAATCTCACTCCCACATGGCTGCCATAAGGTTGATGCTGAAATCAAACTCTACTATAGAATTTGCTTTTAGACACAGCAAAAATATGTATATCAGTTTGAGGAAAGGAGTAGTATAATTTAGGTAATGGGAGAAATATACTTGGGATAGAAATCTCCTGACTTTGCTGCTTCCTTCCCTGTGTTTTCCCCTCATCCAGGTTGCTATTAGCATATGAAAAATGCTTTTAATTTTATCCATTTCTGGCCATATCGGTCACACACACAAGCGAGATAGCAGTTAGGTTTCAACTTATCTCTTCTTTACCACCTCAGCAGCAGGTTTAAAATAGATCGAGCTCTTCTAGTTATTTGCAGCCAAGGTGTGTGCAACTCCCTTCCTGAGCAAAACCTGATAAAGGAGGAGCAAGCCACCCCAGGGGAGGCGGTTTGCTCCCAACTCAACCCCAAAAGTCTCTGTCGCAGCATCTCACAGCTCTGGTTTCATTTGACAAGTACGAGTCAGGGCAGTTCTCACCCATAACTCGGGTCACGGCATGGCAAGGCTGGAAGTTGTGGCCCTATTTTTAAGCACTTTCTGTGTGCTGTTTATCTGTTTCCTTAAAACTCCCACTTCCACCCCTGCCCTACGGACGGAGCGCACGCGGCACCGCGGCTCCCACGCGCCCTTTCCCAAGACAAGGCCACTTTGTTTTACACCCAGAGACACCTCCCAGCCAAACCCTATCCCCAAATTCTTCGCGGGCGCACGTGACACGAGGCGATCCATGGCAGAGCCCAGGGAAAGCTCCCAGCAATATGCAATCCATTTTCACACATGCTATGGATCTCATGGCGTCAGTCATACGGTCACTGCACACACAAAATGTTTAAAGCCCATTTCTGCTACTTTTTAAGTAAATTAAAAACTCCCATTGCCTCCCAGGCAATTAGGCTGAGGCCCTAGGACTGGCTTAAAGCAGCAAGGCACTGAGAGTTTGCGTTTAGTGGTATTTGGCCTGGGAATATTTGTGGCTTGGTAAAATTTTGCGCACACACTGTCGAACTTGGCTTTTTGGGACATGTTGGGGAAATGGCTATATTTGCACGAATGTAAAAAAAAAAGGCAGCATGAAATTATGCTCCATTTTAATGAAAGGGTGGTTTTGCTTGACAAAACATATGTCTTTTATTAACAGTATTAATAGAAATAGGCCTGCTTTCAAACTTGCAATGAAACGTGACAAAACCCAGGGCTGGGTTCTCAGCTGAGCTTCAGGCACCTTTGCAACCCAATGAAGCCCTGCCCAACAAAACCCGTCTCTTGTGAAAAAAACCACCTCTCTGAGCATCCAGGAGCTATATCAGGAGCTATACCAGGAGGTGATTTTTCAGGATGCTCTCTCCAGCTGGGAAATTCAGGAGAAACTCCTTGCATCACACAGCAGCCAGAATAGGCATGTATGATCTGCATATATGGTTTTTGTTCTTTTTTATCCTTGGGTCAGCCCAAAGGAGTCATGGGAGTGGTTTTGCCAAGGTGCTCACTCATCTACGGTGGTTAATAACAGCCAGGCAGCACTGACCTTCTGGCTGGCATCAGCAGGACCCATGGGTGTGAAACACTCCAGGAGAAAACTCTGGAAGAGACCAGATCAGTTCAGAGAAGAACAGCCTGCCTTGCTAGAAGTTATGACTTGAGGAAAAAAGGGCACCTTGCACTAATCAGACAGATTAAGCTGATGAGCAAAGCACCTGAAACAACTTTTCCTCCCCACCTCGGCTGAAGAGGAAAGAGCTCTCCTAAGTAAATAAACCAGCACAGGCCTTTCTCATTTTGACCATTTCTCACCATTTTACTCAACTGCCAGGCAGACAGAAGCCTTAACCCAGACAACACTCAAGTGAAAACTCCCAGGTTGGCTTTTTTACTTGCCTGACTTCTTTATTAAAGGCTTTCTGGTTGTGAGTGGGTGTCAGAGGTGCAGTATTTCACAGATCTGTGGGGCACTGCCTCATTTTGCTCTGCATTGAGATATTAAAAGTTCCTCTTATTATAGAAAGCTTGAAGAAAGATGACCAACTCCAACTAAACCGATAGTCTCTGGGTACATTTATTTTATGATGATGGCAATGAAGTAGCCGCTTATATATTTTCTATTGTCTTCAGTAAAGATGCACTTTAATCACAAACTGACATATGAAAACTGCCTATTGGCCTATTGATATTTCTTTTGCACTGAGCAAGAAGCCAATAACCTGTTTTAAATATAACTTTTAAAAATGACATTACCTAAGAAAAAGCTAGCAGTATTCCTGATAAAATATATTGTGGTGGGGCTGAAAAGTGCATGCAAAGCAAGCTGCATTATTAGAATGTTTAAATATTAATTATACCGCTGTGTAGTAAAGATGATCAACTGTGAGTGTCAACTAATTTTCTAAAAGCTGCAATGTTGGATGTCGTCTAAACTTCTATTGTTAAGCTAAATCTAAAAGCCCAGCAAGTTTAGTCTACTGGAGTGTGTTTATTTTTATTGGTTTCTGCATAATTTTTTTAAACGTAAACCAACTTTAACCCCTTTACTGTAATCTCTGCCAGTGGAACTCCAATAGCACATCATAAAATTCCTATAATTCTTCAAAGCCATGTAGCTGGAAAAGAAAAAAAAAAAAAGAAAACTATGGGCACTTTGCAACAAACGCCAACTACGAGATTCAGCCAATTAAATTTAACTCTTGCGAGTTCATTTCACTGGAAATATATGAGTAGATGTAGGTTTAGCCTGCCCTCCCACAACCAATTTTGTTGGGAGCAGCTCCCAGCCAGGCTGCTCGGGGCTGGGCTGGCTCTATTGTGTGAAAAATCCCGCTCAGGTGGTACCTAGAGCTGGTAGGGAGGGAGGCTGAGAGGACAGATGGGGAGGCAGATGTACAATGCTACATAAAAGTAGAAAGACTTATATTATCTTCTGCAAATGCCTTAAGTGACTGAGCGCAGGCAGCAGGCGGAGGGGTGCCGGGGTGGGGAACGAAGAGTTAACCAAAAAATGACTGTCATTTCTCTCCCTCCCAGCAGCTATTGCTCCCTCAGACTTTCAAGAGGAGCCACAAGACTCGAGCGAGAGAATCACTTTGAGATTCTTCTGCGAAGACAAAGAAATAGTGTGTGTGCCGAGGCTGGTAGGCTTCCTTCCGTCACTCATGGATGCTCTGCCAGGATTTCCCACCTGAGACAGATTGCGACGCATGTTCGAATCACTCATGCAGGAGAAGCAATACACAAGTTCAGTGTAAAGCCACTTTAAAAGCTCATCGGGTGCATACTTTACTTGTACAAAATACCTTATTCATGATGGAGCAGTGAGGGCCTAGGTAATTACTTGAATCAAGGTGGCCTCAGAAGTGTTTAAATCTACAAGGACACTTAGAGCATGAATAATGCAAAATAATTTGCATCTAAATTTTTTAAGTGTTCTTTATTCAAAAACTAAAATGCAGTTCCGATTAAAGTTTGATGAGTGAAAGCTGAGCACTTCATACCCACTGTGAAACGTCTCCTATTTGTGGAAATTATTTCAGACAGTGGTAAAGGGACAAAAGAGATCAAAAAAAAAAAAGTTGGTGATTAATCTGCATTTCTTTTAAGCCATCCTTATTTCATGATGTTTGGTGAGTAGGAAGTTAATTTCCGAACTTGCTGGTGTGATACCATCTACATTTCACCCCTTTAAAGCAGCCCCATCGAAAGCACAGCTCTAATTATTAACCAAACAAAATAACTATTCTTTTGCCTCCGATGATAGCGCGAAGCCGCTCGTGGCTCTGAAATTTGTCCAGTATCTCTTAGTGCAATTAATCTCGCCTCTGTCCCTGTCAACCTCTTTGGAAAAGCCTTACGTGCAAAAATACCCTGGCTGCCTCTCACTCTGTGCTTATAGGGCACAGGCTTGCATTTCTTCACTTGGAGTGTGTTGCATCCCTTTCTTTTGAATTTGCCATTGACAGCATAAACTGCCGCGTATATCATCGGTTCAGCACTTTATTATATCGTCTCCAGTCCTATTTTAGAACGTGTTGAGCAACCCCCATAAAAATTGTTAAAGAGGAAGGAGTGAACAAGACAAATGTTGTGTAATGCGCTCGCTGAAAATTATGCTTTTCTCTGCCTGGGCTGGAGGCAGAGGAGAAAAAGGGAGAGGGGAAGCATGTCAGAAACAGCCGTTTTCGCGCGCAGACGTCAGTGATCCCGTCGTTAAATGTGCTTAATTCACAATTATGTTTCCAACTCTCAAACCTGCCTGTCTCACTGATGGGAAGGCACTGAGAGAAGAAACATTCAGAGTTGGAGAGTTCTCAGATCCCCGGAGACTTCTACAGCAGAATCTCAATGGATCTGCTCCCCTGTTTGTTCCTGCCCTCCACACCCAATGTCTTGCTGCGATATGAGAGCCAGACCTTCCCAAAAGCAGCCCCAGGAGCGAGAGGGATATTTTTTTCCAGCTGCTAAAACCTCAGGTCGGGAAATCCGCTGGGATCCAACAGGTTAGGCAGGCAGTGAAGTTTTAAACGCCGGCTCACTGTGAGCAGCTAAAGTTTAAAGGCCCCTTTGCAAAGGAAAATCATTTTCCTTCTGCAGCCCTTATAAAGAATAAAGACTTCCAATTTATTACCGGCTCGAAAGCTGGCTGCCACTTTATTGGACTTTCAGATGAGTGTGCTCGCCACGCTTTCTTAGGGAGAGGATCTGCTACGTTTTTCTTGGATTTGGAACAATGCGAACATTTTTTTAACTCATTGAACAAAGATTTCCCCAGCAACAGACCCCCTGCTCAGCAGGTCACCTATCTTTGCGACAGTTTTTCTTTTCCCACGCTAACCCTAGGGCTCATTTGCATAAGGTCTCTGTTGTGACAATTAGTTTCAGGTGAGCTGATTTCTATGAGGTTTGCCCAAGACGATACACAAGCTCTGGGCCTCCCTGATCCTGGCCCTAATTGCGACTGACTGGCACCAGACACAATCACCCTCTTGATTCAGCAAATTGTCCTGCAAGTAGCTTGTTGTGACCCTGCAATGCACAAATCATATCATGTCAGCCCGGCATAGTAAACAGTGAATAAAGCAAATTCAA